>JAQFVV010006340.1:1313106-1541816 GCA_028023455.1 Epiperipatus broadwayi
GCACTGGTGTACAAAAGTTTTGGAGATATATCACTTTTCTTTCTATTAAAATACTAATCTAAGCTCAATAGTTTATAGTCATATAATTTGAATCCCGCCCAGTTCACACATTTTGGTGTCTTGCTTAACACCTCATTAGCATCACATGATCACATTTCCTACTTACACATTAATTAAGTTGATAAACAGAGCAAAACTCCTCCATACAGTATACACCTGTGCCTAAACAGGAGTAATCAATGGATGCCAGAGTAGTTTGTGCATAAAATCCTACTCTAATGCCTACTCATCCAATATCCCCCAGACTCAGTTTCTGGCTTGTGGCCTTCGTCAGTGAGGAGCTTTGGATCTGAGAGCACTGCCATCTAGATCTTAGGATCTAATGCAACCCTCTAGCAACCACCTTTTATCCTCTACTTAACTACAAAACTATGAGAATGAAATTGAAAACATAAAATATTTTCAATCTAGCTCAATATTTATATAGTCATATAGGTCTGAACTCAGCTCAACACCCATACATTTTGCGTACCTTTGGTTCTTTTACAACCATAGCCACCACTATCCTATTAGGCAGGATTGGTGTTAAACCATTAGGCATCACATGATCACACTTCTCTACTAGCACATTAATTGTTGATAAACAGAAGCAAAACTCTCCATACAGTATGCCACCTGTGCTAAACAGAGTAATCAATGGATGCCAGAAGTTTGTGCATAAAATCCCTATCTAATGCCTACTCATCCAATATCCCCGACCAGATTTCTGGCTTGTGACCTCTCAGTTAGTGAGAGACTTTGAGATCTGAGAGCACTCTAGATCTCTGGGATCTAATGCAACCCTCTATGCAACCACCTTTTATCTCTCCTTCAACTACAAAACTATGAGAATGAAATTGAAAAAAAATATTTTCAATCTAAGCTCAATAGCTTTATATAGTCATATGGGTCTGAACTCAGTCTCAACCCCCATACATTTTGGTGTCTTTGGCTCTTTTACAACTCATAGCCACCACTTCAATCCTATTAGGCAGGATTGGTGTTAAACCATTAAGCATCACATGATCACATTTCCTATACTTAGCACATTAATTGTTGATAAACAGAGCAAAACTCTCCATACAGTACTAGCCACCTGTGCTAAACAGAGTAACCAATGGATGCCAGAAGGCTCGTGCATAAAATCCCTATCTAATGCCTACTCATCTGACATCCCCTATAGCTTGTGATTTCGCCTCATAAAAGGAGTTTGTTTTGGAAAGAAATCCCATCTAGATCTTAGGATCTAATGCAACCCTCTAAAGCAAACACTTTTTTCTCTACTTAACTACAAAACTCATGAGAATGAAATTGAAAAACATAAAAAATATTTTCAATCTAAGCTCAATAGCTTATATAGTCATCTGAACTCAGTTCAGCACCCAACATTTTGGTGTCTTTGGTTCTTTGTACAACCATAGCCACTCACTCATCCTATTAGGCAGGATTGGTGTTAAACCATTAAGCATCACATGATCACATATTCTATACTAGCCTTAATATTAAACAGAGCAAAACTCTCCATACAGTATTTGCCACTCTTTTCGTATAACAGAGTAACAATGTGGATACTGTAGAAGGGCTTGTATAAAATCCTACTCTACGTTTCACTCATCTCAGTCTCACACTTCTGTTGCAAGTTTTCAGTGAGAGGAGCTTTGGATCTGAAAGCACTGCATCTAGATCTTAGGATCCAATGCAACCCTCTAGCAACCACCTTTTATCTCTACTTAACTACAAAACTATGAGAATCCTGCCTAATAGGATAGTGGTGGCTATGGTTGTAAAAGAGCCAAAGACACCAAAATGTATGGGTGCTGAACTGAGTTCAGACCCATATGACTATATAAGCTATTGAGCTTAGATTGAAAATATTTTTTGTGTTTTCAATTTCATTCTCATAGTTTTGTAGTTAAGTAGAGATAAAAGGTGGTTGCTAGAGGGTTGCATTAGATCCTAAGATCTAGATGCAGTGCTCTCAGATCCAAAGCTCCTCACTGACGAAGGCCACAAGCCAGAAACTAGTCTGGGGATATTGGATGAGTAGGCATTAGATAGGGATTTTATGCACAAGCCTTCTGGCATCCATTGATTACTCTGTTTAGCACAGGTGGCAATACTGTATGGAGAGTTTTGCTCTGTTTATCAACAATTAATGTGCTAGTATAGGAAATGTGATCATGTGATGCTTAATGGTTTAACACCAATCCTGCCTAATAGGATAGTGGTGGCTATGGTTGTAAAAGAGCCAAAGACACCAAAATGTATGGGTGCTGAACTGAGTTCAGACCCATATGACTATATAAGCTATTGAGCTTAGATTGAAAATATTTTTTATGTTTTCAATTTCATTCTCATAGTTTTGTAGTTAAGTAGAGATAAAAGGTGGTTGCTAGAGGGTTGCATTAGATCCTAAGATCTAGATGCAGTGCTCTCAGATCCAAAGCTCCTCACTGACGAAGGCCACAAGCCAGAAACTAGTCTGGGGATATTGGATGAGTAGGCATTAGATAGGGATTTTATGCACAAGCCTTCTGGCATCCATTGATTACTCTGTTTAGCACAGGTGGCAATACTGTATGGAGAGTTTTGCTCTGTTTATCAACAATTAATGTGCTAATATAGGAAATGTGATCATGTGATGCTTAATGGTTTAACACCAATCCTGCCTAATAGGATAGTGGTGGCTATGGTTGTAAAAGAGCCAAAGACACCAAAATGTGTGGGTGCTGAACTGAGTTCAGACCCATATGACTATATAAGCTATTGAGCTTAGATTGAAAATATTTTTTATGTTTTCAATTTCATTCTCATAGTTTTGTAGTTAAGTAGAGATAAAAGGTGGTTGCTAGAGGGTTGCATTAGATCCTAAGATCTAGATGCAGTGCTCTCAGATCCAAAGCTCCTCACTGACGAAGGCCACAAGCCAGAAACTAGTCTGGGGATATTGGATGAGTAGGCATTAGATAGGGATTTTATGCACAAGCCTTCTGGCATCCATTGATTACTCTGTTTAGCACAGGTGGCAATACTGTATGGAGAGTTTTGCTCTGTTTATCAACAATTAATGTGCTAGTATAGGAAATGTGATCATGTGATGCTTAATGGTTTAACACCAATCCTGCCTAATAGGATAGTGGTGGCTATGGTTGTAAAAGAGCCAAAGACACCAAAATGTATGGGTGCTGAACTGAGTTCAGACCCATATGACTATATAAGCTATTGAGCTTAGATTGAAAATATTTTTTATGTTTTCAATTTCATTCTCATAGTTTTGTAGTTAAGTAGAGATAAAAGGTGGTTGCTAGAGGGTTGCATTAGATCCTAAGATCTAGATGCAGTGCTCTCAGATCCAAAGCTCCTCACTGACGAAGGCCACAAGCCAGAAACTAGTCTGGGGATATTGGATGAGTAGGCATTAGATAGGGATTTTATGCACAAGCCTTCTGGCATCCATTGATTACTCTGTTTAGCACAGGTGGCAATACTGTATGGAGAGTTTTGCTCTGTTTATCAACAATTAATGTGCTAATATAGGAAATGTGATCATGTGATGCTTAATGGTTTAACACCAATCCTGCCTAATAGGATAGTGGTGGCTATGGTTGTAAAAGAGCCAAAGACACCAAAATGTATGGGTGCTGAACTGAGTTCAGACCCATATGACTATATAAGCTATTGAGCTTAGATTGAAAATATTTTTTATGTTTTCAATTTCATTCTCATAGTTTTGTAGTTAAGTAGAGATAAAAGGTGGTTGCTAGAGGGTTGCATTAGATCCTAAGATCTAGATGCAGTGCTCTCAGATCCAAAGCTCCTCACTGACGAAGGCCACAAGCCAGAAACTAGTCTGGGGATATTGGATGAGTAGGCATTAGATAGGGATTTTATGCACAAGCCTTCTGGCATCCATTGATTACTCTGTTTAGCACAGGTGGCAATACTGTATGGAGAGTTTTGCTCTGTTTATCAACAATTAATGTGCTAGTATAGGAAATGTGATCATGTGATGCTTAATGGTTTAACACCAATCCTGCCTAATAGGATAGTGGTGGCTATGGTTGTAAAAGAGCCAAAGACACCAAAATGTGTGGGTGCTGAACTGAGTTCAGACCCATATGACTATATAAGCTATTGAGCTTAGATTGAAAATATTTTTTATGTTTTCAATTTCATTCTCATAGTTTTGTAGTTAAGTAGAGATAAAAGGTGGTTGCTAGAGGGTTGCATTAGATCCTAAGATCTAGATGCAGTGCTCTCAGATCCAAAGCTCCTCACTGACGAAGGCCACAAGCCAGAAACTAGTCTGGGGATATTGGATGAGTAGGCATTAGATAGGGATTTTATGCACAAGCCTTCTGGCATCCATTGATTACTCTGTTTAGCACAGGTGGCAATACTGTATGGAGAGTTTTGCTCTGTTTATCAACAATTAATGTGCTAATATAGGAAATGTGCTCATGTGATGCTTAATGGTTTAACACCAATCCTGCCTAATAGGATAGTGGTGGCTATGGTTGTAAAAGAGCCAAAGACACCAAAATGTGTGGGTGCTGAACTGAGTTCAGACCCATATGACTATATAAGCTATTGAGCTTAGATTGAAAATATTTTTTATGTTTTCAATTTCATTCTCATAGTTTTGTAGTTAAGTAGAGATAAAAGGTGGTTGCTAGAGGGTTGCATTAGATCCTAAGATCTAGATGCAGTGCTCTCAGATCCAAAGCTCCTCACTGACGAAGGCCACAAGCCAGAAACTAGTCTGGGGATATTGGATGAGTAGGCATTAGATAGGGATTTTATGCACAAGCCTTCTGGCATCCATTGATTACTCTGTTTAGCACAGGTGGCAATACTGTATGGAGAGTTTTGCTCTGTTTATTACAGCTAATTATTTATTTATTTTCATTTTTCCTTTAATGAGTTGACATAACTCAAAGAAAACAGTTTACCTAATTACAAAACATTTTTTTATACTTCCATGCATGCAAACATTCACACAGGTAAGTGACATGTACATTTAAACCTGGAACTTGACCTTCAATCTACCTTTAAATATTCAATTATGATTTTTAATGACTACAAATAAAATATTTGGGAATTATATTTAAATAGCTTTTAACAAGTTAAGGCTATTTTATACAAAGATTAAATTATTATTTGAATGTTTTAAAAAAAAACTGAAAATTAATTTTAAATCAATTTCATATTATTTACTCTATTTATAATAAGCTCAGTGATTAGGCTACAAACTAGAATTAAATAAAACAAAAGATATCTTATTACACAGTTAACATTATCTATTATCATTTTAAATAATATCTCAAACATTTATTTTGAGAGAAATGCTATATTATATCTTCAACACAACTAACTAAAAATATGTGGCTTACTTTGCACATATAATTATAGCAACTTACTACATATAACCACATTACCAATTATTTTATATTCTATTCATTAATTAACTAATTTCTTATTTTTTATTATTCTATTTTTTATTAAATCAGACAATTGTACAAAAATAGTTAAGCTAATACAAGGAGTTGTAGCTATTGGAGCTAAATGAGATTTTACTTAGCTACAATATATATATATGATGTCCATTAATTAAAACAAAATTGTAATTATAATAAAAACAATGAATTTAATGTTCACAAACTATGATAAACAATTCTTAAATAAATATGTTGCCAATGGTCTTGAAATGTGACCATAGTGCTTGGGATTTATATAATTAGTACTTAGACTTGAGTATTAGTATGATTTTATAAAAAAGTATTAAATTATATTTCACCTCTTGTCCTTATAACAGAGTAGTCAGTTATATTTGATGACATGTCTTGGTCAGAGTAACTTGAATAAAAGTGAGAAGGTCATATATTTGAATGACCAAATGAACCAAACCTTTTGCTATGTTGTTTTAAAGATATATATATATATATATATATATATATATATATATATATATATATATATATATATATATATATATATATATATATATATATATATATATATATATATATATATATATATATATATATTACATCTTCCGAATTGCCCAGAATTTTAAATGAAGAAGTGAGACACGCAATTAAATGTATGAAAAAAGGAAAGGATCCAGATGATGATGGAATTATAATTGATATATTAAAAGAAGCAGGTGAAGAAATAGAAAAAAAATTAGCAAAGTTATATACTAAATGTCTAAATGATAAAGATGTACCAGATGATTGCAAGAATGCAGTAATAACATTAATATTTAAAAAAGGTGATAAAGAAGATATTAGAAATTACAGACCTATCAGCCTTTTATCAGTTTTATATAAAATTTTTACCAAGATAATTAGAACTCGTCTACAGAAAACATTGGATTTCCACCAACCAAGAGAACAAGCTGGATTTAAAAGTGGTTTTAGTACAGTAGATCATATCCAGGTGTTGAGAGAAGTTATAGAAAGGATGAATGAAAATGAGTTGTCATTATGTTTTGGATTTGTAGATTATGAAAAGGCATTTGATTCTATAAACATTTCTTCAGTGATTAAAGCATTGGATCATCAAGGTATAGATCCAGGAGATTGAAATATTTTGAAGAATATTTATAAAAATGCAACAGCACCAATTAGATTACATAATGATACTGGGAAAGTCAACATTGAGAAAGGCATAAAACAAGGTGACTCCATATCTCCAAAACTTTTTACAACAGTGCTGCAAGAAGTATTTTCTGGATTAAAATGGAAAACTAAAGGAGTAAAAATAAATTGGAGATTATTTAAGTCATGTAGATTTCACAGATGATGTAGTCGTTTTTGCCAATAATGCTTCAGAGCTGCAGGATATGTTGCAGGAATTATCAGATGAAAGTAGGAAAGTAGGACTAAAGATAAATGTTAAAAAGACTAAAGTAATGTTTAATCGATTTGCTCAAAATATGAAAATAAAGATTTATTATGATGAATTAGAAGAAGTTAACAGTTACAAATACCTTGGTCAGATTATTAATACAGATGGAAACATAATGAAAGAAATTAATCATAGAATTAAACTTGGTAGGAGTGCTTTTGGTAGAAATAACTTGATACTAAAAGGAAATATGCCTATGTGTTTGAAAAGGAAGGTTTTTAACAATTGTGTCTTACCAGTTCTTACTTATGGATCTTAGACTTGGACACTTAATAGAAGAGCAATACAGAGACTTCAGACTCCTCAAAGAAGTATGGAGAGATGTATGTTGGGAGTAACAAGAAGAGATCGAAAATGCAATGTATGGGTAAGAGAACAAACAGGTGTTACTGACCTCATTGAAAAAATTAAAAGATTGAAGTGGAGTTGGGCTGAACATATTGCTAGAAGAGATGATAATAGATGGACAATTGAAATTTTAAACTGCATTCCAAGAGACTGTAAAAGACCCAGAAAGAGACCACATGTGAGATGGATGGATGAAATAAGAAAGTGTGCAGGGGTGATGTGGAGAAGAGAAGCTAAAGATCGGAGAAGATGGATTAAACTTGGAGAGACCTTCATCCTGCAGTGGATTGATAATGGTTGATGATATATATATATATATATATATATATATATATATAAAATACATATTTTGCGGGTTCATCCGTGTTAAAAACTTTTAATATCAATATACTGACGTTTCGACTTGGTCACACAAGCCATCCACAGAGTTATAAAAAGGTAGAAAGACGGTTGTAGAGGCGCTACAATCACTGGTTTGAATAAAACATTAAAAATCCCACCAATAGCAAAAATGTTAAATTTAAGAATGTTTTTTAAAAAAATCTTTCCAAATAGGAGGAAGTTTGCACGTATCATCTCGCTTATTGATACAATCTGGCCTTTTACGTATCTCAATGGCTTCTCTGATTTTGCATTGGTAGAGATTATCACATCTGGATATGATCCTGGTACTAGAAAAATCTATTTTATGACCTGAATCTATAGTATGGAGTGAGAGTGCTGATGATGATGAGTGTTGTTTAACTGCATTAGCATGCTCATCTCTCCTAACACTGATGCGATGATTACTCATACCTATGTAAGAAGCTTTACAATTTTTACATGAGATTTGATAGACACCATGAGATTCAAGAGGGATTGAATCCTTAGGCTTGGTTATTATATTGCTGATCTTTTGATGAGCAGAAAATGCTGTATCTATATTATAGCGTTTTAATATACGTCCGATACTGTCTGTAGTTCCTTTTACATATGGAACACAAATCCTAATAGCTGACTTATCATCTTTTTGTTTCCTATTTTGTCTATTTTGGGCTTGAAATAAGGCTTTTTTTATAAATTTGTAATTATAACTATTTGCTAATAAAACACTATTAATATGATTTATTTCTTCTTTCAGATGTGTGTCATCTGAAAGGTTAATTGCTCTATTTAAAAGAGTTTTGGCTACAGAAACTATCTGAGTTGGGTGATGATGAGAATGGAAATGTAAATATCTGTCTGTGTGTGTATCCTTTCTGTAAATAGAAAAAGATAAACTATTTGGTGTTCTGGTGACTAGAACATCAAGAAAAGGGAGTTTTCCATCAGACTCTGTCTCCATTGTAAATTTAATATGAGGATGCATATTATTTAAATGTAAGAAAAAATCATCTAATGTATTTTTTCCATGTTGCCATATGACAAAAGTGTCATCTATGTATCTGAGCCAAATGAGAGGTTTTAAAGATGATGATTCTAAAGCACGAGTTTCTATATATTCCATGAATAAATCAGCTATTACTCCTGAGATAGGTGAGCCCATAGGAGTACCAAAAACTTGTCTGTAATGCTGTCCATTGTATACAAAATATGTATTTAAGAGACAATGTTTAATCAAAGCAATAATATGGTCTGGTAAATTGCAACATTGTGAGATTATATTCACAACGTTGCAATTTACCAGACCATATTATTGCTTTGATTAAACATTGTCTCTTAAATACATATTTTGTATACAATGGACAGCATTACAGACAAGTTTTTGGTACTCCTATGGGCTCACCTATCTCAGGAGTAATAGCTGATTTATTCATGGAATATATAGAAACTCGTGCTTTAGAATCATCATCTTTAAAACCTCTCATTTGGCTCAGATACATAGATGACACTTTTGTCATATGGCAACATGGAAAAAATACATTAGATGATTTTTTCTTACATTTAAATAATATGCATCCTCATATTAAATTTACAATGGAGACAGAGTCTGATGGAAAACTCCCTTTTCTTGATGTTCTAGTCACCAGAACACCAAATAGTTTATCTTTTTCTATTTACAGAAAGGATACACACACAGACAGATATTTACATTTCCATTCTCATCATCACCCAACTCAGATAGTTTCTGTAGCCAAAACTCTTTTAAATAGAGCAATTAACCTTTCAGATGACACACATCTGAAAGAAGAAATAAATCATATTAATAGTGTTTTATTAGCAAATAGTTATAATTACAAATTTATAAAAAAAGCCTTATTTCAAGCCCAAAATAGACAAAATAGGAAACAAAAAGATGATAAGTCAGCTATTAGGATTTGTGTTCCATATGTAAAAGGAACTACAGACAGTATCGGACGTATATTAAAACGCTATAATATAGATACAGCATTTTCTGCTCATCAAAAGATCAGCAATATAATAACCAAGCCTAAGGATTCAATCCCTCTTGAATCTCATGGTGTCTATCAAATCTCATGTAAAAATTGTAAAGCTTCTTACATAGGTATGAGTAATCGTCGCATCAGTGTTAAGAGAGATGAGCATGCTAATGCAGTTAAACAACACTCATCATCATCAGCACTCTCACTCCATACTATAGATTCAGGTCATAAAATAGATTTTTCTAGTACCAGGATCATATCCAGATGTGATAATCTCTACCAATGCAAAATCAGAGAAGCCATTGAGATACTTAAAAGGCCAGATTGTATCAATAAGCGAGATGATACGTGCAAACTTCCTCCTATTTGGAAAGATTTCTTTAAAAAACATTCTTAAATTTAACATTTTTGCTATTGGTGGGATTTTTAATGTGTTATTCAAACCAGTGATTGTAGCGCCTCTACAACCGTCTTTCTACCTTTTCATAACTCTGTGGATGGCTTGTGTGACCAAGCCGAAACGTCAGTATATTGATATTAAAAGTTTTTAACACGGATGAACCCGCAAAATATGTATTTTATATATTTAACCCATGCAAATCTTCGTTTTAAAATATATATATATATAAGAATGCATAATGCTACCTGAAATTTATATAAAATATTTGAAATGTATCATAGCTATAATGTTTTAGCTACCACCCCTATTTAAATAAATTTAAAAAGTTGAATTGTAGGAGTTTTGGAATAAAACTGACTATTGTATTGTTTTTGTGAGTATATTTAAAATTAAACATATTTGTTTATTTGCAATCTAACATTTTTCTTACTTAGTTTCACACTTTTCGTTTAAATTAGCTTAAATTATATATATATATATATATATATATATATATATATATCAAAATATTAATATATAACAAACTAACCAAAGAAAATACATATAAAAACAAAAAAATAAAGACTTATAAATCCAATAAATAATATAATATTTCAACCAGAGACTGGTTTCATCAGTCCTCTGGTTGAATATTATAATTTATTGATTTATAAGTCTTTTTTTTGTTATATATATATATATATATATATATATATAAAAAAAAAAAAAAATAAAAAATATAATATATATATATATATATTACATCATTACAAACATCATTGAAGAGGATTTTTTTTGTAAATGGACTGCTAAAATTCGAGATTTTACTTATTTAAAAGAGAAATGAGGCTGAAATAATACAGCAATAGGACATTTTAAATATTATATATATATATCATATTAAAATAGCTAATAAATAAATGGTGGCAACTATTGAAGAAAATCTTTAAGTGTTTATAATATATAGAAACATATTTTCTATTATTTGACTTTATTCTCAACAATAAAGCCTTGAAAAAATATTGAACATTAATTAAATATGCCATAATACAAGAAGTATATAGTGTAAAACGAATTGATATATGTAATTGCCAAACAAATTTTCTTTTATTTATTGAAATTGGTGTATCATATATATATATAACAAAACTTAAATATATTCCAAACAACGGTAAACAATTTATAATACAATATAAATAAAAACTCAATAAAAACTCATAAAGAAATATTTTCGATTATATTCATAATCATTTTCAACTCAACTTTCAAAATATAATCGAAAATATTTCTTTATGAGTTTTTATTGAGTTTTTATTTATATTGTATTATAAATTGTTTACCGTTGTTTGGAATATATTTAAGTTTTGTTATTGTATTATTGATATTAGCGGACATTTATTTTGTTTTATATATATATAATATTAAGTGATATCAAATATTATAGATTTTTTTTTTTTAAATATACATATAATAAAATAATTAAAACCAATGCAGAAAAGAATGCCTTAATTACTTTAAGGAGATAAAGAGAGGGAACGGAATTGAACAAGATTCTTATCTTTTACCCTCCAAAATTCTGTTTTTGAGGAAAAAACAGAAATATTAAAGTTAAAAAATATGAGATTCAGACGTTTAGTTTAAGATAAACAAAATGCTAGAAGGCAATATAAATAAAATGGGAACTCAAATGATTTTAAAAAGGTAACAATTGGGGAATTTTAAATAAAATTATATGTAAAATTAGAATACGATAAAAGATATTGATCTGTTCTGCAAAGTACACATTTGAAGAAATGAAATACATTTGCGAATGTGTGTATAAAGAGGAAAAAGATTTATTGCATGCTAAAATGAGAATAATTTTAGTAAAATAAAAATAATATAAATGATCGTAAAACACTGGGTTATAAAATAGTATAAAATTAAAAGAAATTGTGTATAAGTTATAGAAAACATTTTAAAGTTAGAGGTGTGAAAAAAAACCTAACGACAAGAGATCAAGATAAGCAAAGAATTTGATAGAAAAATAAAAAACTAATTAAATTTAGTTCATGTGGAGACTTCAGTGAGAGCACTATTTTTTTTATTTTTTTTTTTTTAGGAGAAGAAGTAGAGATAATAACTTAGTGGGAAGCAGACATTAAAAAAAATAAAAAGGAAAGCTAAGTAAAGGACATTTTTCATAGAATAATGACAAACTGAATGAATATGAAACTAATCTACAATGCAAGTGACAATATATTAATATTATCGAATGAGTTGTAATATTTTTTATACTCTTTCATTATGTCATTTATAAAATGTTATTACATATGCATACAATAAGTTAATTTATTTAGAAGGTAAAGTAGATGTAATTAAGTGGGATTTGAACTCAGACTTTCAATCTTCTTTCAGTCATGCACTTTATATAATTTAACCAATACACATGACTACATACATGTGTAAAAAATAAATCATCTCAAATATACATATTTCATGCTGATTCAGGACTCATCATGGTCTGTATCATCATCTCTTACCATTATACAATCAGCCTATATTTTACCCATCCCACTTCTGTGTATTTAAATGGACATATTATATTACTGCCCTACTTATTTGGGTCAGATTGAGATAATATCAACATGGGTATAACAATATAAATGGCACCAAGAAAGGCTTTGGGCATTCCATCATCATATTTGCAATGATATGGATGACCAAAAAGTTGGAGAGTAAAGAATATTGAACCATGTCCATTAATGTTTGTAGATTTTCTAATTTAATATAAAACTAAGGGCTGACTATATATATATATGTGTGTGTGATGATGATCAAGACCAATTGTGGAGTGCTGTTTTATCATGAAATATGTGTATTACAGATCTTTTTTCACATGTATGTAGTCATGTATATCGGTTGTTTAAGATAGAATACATGATTGAAAGAAGATAGAAAATCTTTGTTCAAATCACTCTTAATTACTTCTTGTTTATGTGTACATACTATACTTGTATTAAATATTTGAAAGTAAACATAAAATATTATTATATATAAATAATAATTGGAAAATAAAATTATCTGTATTAAAAACACCAATTCATTATCTACCAGAATGTTTACTTTGATAATACTTACTATAAATGTGTTGACCAACCATTATTTATTTACTAAAATACATTTTCATATAGGTTTTTATATAGTTAATATGGATCTTACTATAGTCTTTTAATTTATTTATTGTTTTGCTTCATAATTTCAACATTTATTATGTTCATTAGTAAATAGCACTTTCAGTATTGCAGTCTTTTATCACTCCCATTAATATCTGTTTCCAACCTTTTCTTAGTTTATATTTTTTTCTGTCTTCTATTTTTTATCTTTTTTTATTCTTGTAATTATAATAGCCACATATGATTATGATTGACTATTAATTTTGATAATAATAATTTTCTTTTCAAACTGCTGACTAATTGAAATTATGTCATGTTGTAAACATGAGTTTAAAGCATTTTATCAGCACCATTGAACAACCAAAGTATGAAAATACAATCGAAATTGTGATCTAAAAAAGAGAAATTTTTTTTTTAAAAAAAAATTATTTGTTTTTAAAAAATAAGGTGATTTATTCATTACTTTTAACTTGTATGCATTCATGTTTCTTCATAGTAATTTTTTGACTAATATTCAATCCATGTGTTGTACATAAATTTAATAATTGAAAACTATTTGAATTTATAGAACTAACACTATTATGCCCAATACGTTATTAACTGTAGTCTATTACCTGTAATCACATGACTTACAATATTCAAGAAGAAAAAAATATAGTATTCTTATTGATATAATAATAAAATCTAACAATGAATAAAGGTTTTCCTTCTTCATGGATCTAAGATTGCATAATGTACATTTATATTATCGTACACATATCTCAAATATCAACATCATTTGTCTTTCATTCATGGAATGACATATTACAACTATAAAATATATTAAATATAAACATTACAGCAATGTGAACACTACACTCTCTTTTAACTGAATAATCCTTCTTTCCAATAAAAAATTCCAATTTTGTTATGTTATTCAAACTTACTCTCTATAGAAATTATGTTTTACTTACCTATATTTCTTAGAGTTGTTATTAAATTTGCTAGTTTATTTGTAAATGATGCCTATCAAGTCTGGATAATTTATCAATTCTCTTAACATTTAAATCGATTTCTGAATTTTTACTTAAATTCACTGAAGTATTTCTGAAGGTAACAAATATCAACTTCATTTTTTAATAATATTTGCTACACTACTTTTGCACATTACGCAGCTTATATCTCTATAATTGATTGTTTCCTATGTCGAATCAATAAAACTCATTAATATATATATATATGAAAAACAAAAACAAGTTATAATCACGTTAATTGCTGTCGCTTGTATTTATGATCAATAGATGGTGTTTTACCAAAAACACCGACCAAGCGTACGTTTGTTTACATAAACGACAAAAAGGTCCGAATTTCCTATCTCTTTCATTTTGCTCACCCTCAGATCAGCTGACACTTTTATCATCATAATCTACTTTATTCGCAATGTTTTCTTTTTTCCATAGTGTGCTAATTCAGCTGATGTTATACATATTAATTTTAAGACTAATATCACATTTAATTGTGTGTATATATAATTTTAATAATTATGATTTAACGGTGCTCTTTTTTTTCAGGTTCCAGTGCAAAATGAAACTTTTGTAAATGAGCAGGTTGTGGTACAAGTCATGAATATTTTGTAAAATAAATATATTTAAATGTATTAATAAATATGTCTACAATTTAGTTACATAAAATAATTTTACAAAATAATATTTTTACTTGATATTAAACTTAATGAATTGAGAATGTTCAAATAAAAAAAATACAATTAATTCTATAAAAAATGGTATTGAACATAATACATTTGTCAAGTACATATTGTGTGATGTGCTCAACTGAAAATTTCACAATCATATATATTTGAATAATACTGCAAATAAATAACAAGATCTTAACTTTTCGAAAAATTAATGAGTGAAACATGATCAATTATTTGGCCTATTTTCTCACAAGATGTAACTAAAGATAAAATGATTGCTGGAAAATGATCAATATAATCTGAATAAAACATAGCCCAATCATTGGTCACCATTTTGTAATGGACTACTGAATATAATATGGGGTAATAATATAAAAACTTTAGTGTGTCACAAAAGTGAAACATCATTCATCATTTTATAGATCTAGCCTAAATACAGAATTCCATTTTGTAACAGTCCCAAAGTTGATATGTCATTTTATAATAATTGCCACATTTACATGATCATCATTGGGTAGCTACATTGTAACAATAATAATAACACTTTTATATCACTACCATTTTAAATTTGTTTAGTCAACTGGTGTCATAGAATGAATGGATTTAACCTATAGATTTTTTTAGACAACCACTTATTTCTGACACTATATGGAAATAAAAGATCAATAAGAAATACCCTTAAGATATTGCATTAACAAATAGTAACACTGCTAGTGCATGTGTAAAATTATCTAGCACAGTTATTGATCACACTAGGCAAGAACAATATTCCCCATACATAATTATTTAGATTGACCACTATGCTATTATAAAATACTAACAATCTCTATGAAAATAAAATTTATTCATTTAGTACTTAAAATGAAATAAAGCAAACAAGATCATAACCACAGACATCAACAAATCTATTCACTATTCCAAAGTAAACTGCAATAAGAAGTGACACAATATATCATTGTTCTAAACAATGATATATGTCTTAGATATATATTTAATACATTGTTGGATAAAACCAAATTAGAATCTACAAGTAAGTAATTTCTGATAAACTTTTACTAATCTCAAATTATTTATAGTAATGCAAATTTACTTTAACATTTACTGGTATTCTATTTAAATCAACTAATTTCAAAATAATTATAATAACATTTTGAAAATGATCTATACATCTACACAATATTTATAATGTATAAATAAAATAACCTTGTACTCAGTTTTGTATGTATATTAATAAAATGTTAAATATAATACAAACATTTTATTCATACCTTATCTTAATTTGAAATCCAATTATTACTTAAGTTATATTTTAAAACAAAATATTCTACAAGAATTTATTATCAATATATCTATTAGATAATTTCACATTTTACAGTATCCAATCACATTATATATAAACTATACCATAGGTTTCTATTGGATATTTCCTGACTTACATTCACTGCTATTATTCATTTACTTAAATCTCCAATCAATCGATTATAAAAATGGATTTTATAACAATTAAACTATGTATAATGATAAGTGGCAGTTATCCAAGCCAAAGAAAATATTAAGTTATAATAATTCATAAAATGTATGATTCCCACTTCAATGAAGTTTAAAAGTAATTAAGACATATCCTTCTGACTAATAATAGAAGAACAACTATTAAGAATTCTGTAATCATATAAGATAAGCAAATAAATAATCAACTCTGAACTAATGAAATCATTTCTACCAGTAATATTGACTTAGATATGTAAACAAATATTTAAATGTAGTAACAATTATAAAATTTATATCTAACCACATTTAATAATGATATATAAAAATATACATATATCTAATTCTATTTCATTTACCAAAATGGATTTGATATTGGATCAAGTTTGACTCGTAGATGGTGTGTTAAAATAATATGTAAATCACATGAATTTTTTCAATTGTTATAATATCTTGACAAGGTTCATTTTTGAACAAAAATCGATTAGATGTTAATAAACTTATTATTTATATATTGTTTAAGCATATAGTTGTCTTATAAATTGATTATATTTCATTTTAGAGAATTATATATATATATATATATATATATATATATATATATAATTCTCTAAATTATATATATATATATATATATATATATATATATAATTGGTAGTCTATCATGGTATAGAATTGATAGGAATAATAATAAACCATTTATATGAAATTCCAAAAATGTGTTGCATAACAATAATACTATATAAAACTAAAGGAGAGATTTTAAGTATCTTTCTGAGGCTTTAAATAGAATATGCAATGATGAAAAAAATCTAATCAAATAAAAATTGATCTCTATTTATTCATTAATGTAATTTCTAAATAATTAATGCAACATAAAATATCTATTGTATTTATACCTTTTCTCTATAAGAACGACCTCGAATTAAATCTGGTATATATATTAAAATTTTTAACTCGGGTCATATTAACTTATTTTATAAGTAATTGTTTAAATAATGAGAACAAAATTGAATCTATCTGTCCTTTTTATCATGTGAATCCTATAATAACTCTTATAAATATCATTTAACCCTATGTTTTAAAATAAAATATGAATAAAATGCACACATTTTCCTTTCCTTTATCTTAATGAAAAATGTATAGACATAGAAATCATACCACAAATGAGCAGTCTCATTTCTCTCTTTTAATCCACTAGTCCATTACAGCTCTTTGTTTATTGTTTTTGTTTCTAGAAGATAAGCATGAATTATAACTACCACAGATATGAATTCAATTAATTTTACATTTAAATTTCGATATTTTCTTTTAAGCATATAAATGTATCCAAGCTTTTAAAACATTAGGTACTTAGTCGATGCAAAATTACATATCACTGGCTTTATTTTTCTTCTCCATTGGTAATCATGTATAATTTTCTTTCACAGACAAAATTCAACTATATCCAAGTGAATAATAAATGCTAACTTTTTCTTTCCAGATGAAGAAAGTGAAATTTAGATTGCATGATATAACACATGAGTTAAGTTAATTGATCTTGGGAAATCTATTAATGTGAAATATGATATCCTTATACACAAAATTGGGTTTGCTTCAGCACGAATAAATAGATGAAATACTAGATGGTGACAAGGGAATATTTTTTTATAGCCGACTTCCATATTTTGATGTTTTTGTTTTGTTGTTTTACACTTTGCTTTATCCTCAAGAATTTACTCAATGAACTGGCCCAAATTGAACGAATAGATAATAGGGTTTATCCTCCCATAATTTTAGAAATTAATCACATAAAAATTTAAAATTTAACAAGTTTTTGAAAAGTAATATGAACGTGTCTGTTCTAGTTATAACATACTCTTGATGATGCTACAGTTGTCCTGACAACTGTTAAAAATCACTCAAATCCCACTGGATGATGTAAAAAATTGTTTAAAAAATTTAACTCCGATTAGTAAGTGAAATGAATCTTTTGAAATACAATGAAAATAAAATTCTGTTTTACAAGTTCAATATTATTTTTAAGCAAAATAAAGAGTTCATATTACATTTCTTAATTAATATATATATATATTTTTAAATATGTTTTTAAAAATATTTACCCATAACTAATTTATAAAATATAGAACATTATTTTTATAATAGACGTTGCTATGGTGATTGTAATAACAGAAATTGAAACGTGTAATACTTAATAATAATATTGATTTTATTCAAGTGATTTTTTATGCTTCACTTAACGATTTAAAAAAATCGATTTATTTATTCACATGTTTATATTTGCTTCTGAAATTGATCACAACAGATTTATGATTTGATGCTAGAATTAGTAGCAAATAATATAGTTTTAAAATATTGGGTTGCCTTGGTTATCTAATTAACATTAATACTTTTACGCCTCCATATCCATAGATCAAGTGGAATAAAAATTAAACAAAACCAATAAACTTCTTTATTTTTTTTAAATACTGTGAAATATCACATTAATCTTACATTTACAATATATATATATATATATATATATATATATATCCGAATATCGCTTATACTTACCCTATAGCTTGATTTAGCTGGCTTTAAACTTATTTCTAATAAATTTATAATCTTATTTAATTATACATATTTCGTAAATGAATCAGCATGTTTGAGCAAAGTGGAAAATAATATTGATAGCAGAGCTGTCAATAATACCCATGATCAGGTTGAGCTATGCGATGCATAACACGATCACATTTCCAGATCGTGATCCACCTCGGCTGCTAGATTCAAAACCCTACTATCCAAACACTTTATTTGTTTCAGAGTAAACCCCAGGCACCAGATAATATAAAATTAACATGTTTGGACAATAGGCCCATAATCCAGTGCTCAAAAAATCCCTTAACTTGCTCAGCTATTTTTTTAATTCAATTAGTGGGGAAAAGAATTGACCGACAAATAAAGCTTTAAGTTTAAAGACAATTTATTTTAATTAACATTTATTAAACTAATTTTAAATATATTATAAATCTTATTTACTAATGTAACACATGCACATATATAATTCACACACTATAATATCTTATGAGAAAGCATTAAATAATATTTGAAATTTAAAATACAATGAAATCAATATACTAACACATGAATACACACAACATTTTAAGCACATATTAGTAGTTCATCTATGTATGCAATAGAGTTTTTAAACTTGACTCTTGAGGTTTTATGAATGTGATGTCTACTTTAGAAATGAATATAAAAAAATGCTATTACGTATGAATTTGAACATGGATCCATCTTGCTGTTTGCTGCTTCTATTGAAATATTTCTAATTGGTTAGATTTGAAGTTATATTGTGGAAATTTGATGCTGGTTATTCCAAGTCATTTTCTTTAAGACAATTAGATATTGAGTGGCTTTAGGTTGTTATGCAGGCATGACTTTTATTGGGTAGGTTCGCTGTTTTCATCGGACTTCAGGCTGGAGAAAGTTGTATGTTTCTGAGGTTTTAACACTGCATTCTTGATTCTGGATATATAATAAGCAGACTGATATAACTCACTAATAGATTGTACTGAACTATTATCTCAAATGCAACCCAAACTCAACTCAAATTTGACTGTCTGATAAAAATTTGACTATTTATACATACAATGTGTTGTCATTTTTTGATATCCTCCAGCTATATCTGTTGTCAAAATTCCTTTGATAATATTTTAATTACATGTTTGTGGAGATCATTTAATTAGTAGCCATGCAAACATGTTTTATATTTTTAATTAGTAGCCACCGCTGACTGTTTTTTAATTTTTTAACTTTCATTTATTTTTTAATATTTAATATGCAACCATTATATTTAAAGTCGCACAACTATATATAATTTGAGATCCATTCACTATTTAGTTTTAAGATGAATGTTTTTTTTTTCCTTTATTTAACTTAAATAAAAGGGATTTATGTTTTTAAACTTTTAACTTATATTACAATTAATAATAATAAGAAAAAAACTTTCTACTTCTTTTATAAAACTTTTACCTTGACATTTCTAAAGAAAAACATCCTCTCCTTTTTTAATTAACTAACTGTAACTTTTATTTTAAAACTCTTAAACTTTTACTTTTACATTTTCTTTTACAAAAGAGTTTTATTTCTAATAAGTTTTTAAGCAAAATAATTATGTGCCAACACAATGTTTGGTACATTACACTGCCCTCTGTTTGAGAGCATAATGTGTCATTTTTGACCATTTTATCTCTGACAACTTTAATTCTTAATTCTAAATATTTATTAATTTTGTAAGCTTGCTTTTTAGTATCTTTACATTCTAAGGGCAATCTTCAATTATACTTTACATCATTCTATGCTGCCAACATTGCTTACAATGGTTTTAGTCCTGGATAATGACCACGAGGACAGCATCCTTTTGTAATACAGGGATCTTTTGAAATGAGGCAGATGCAGATTCGCTGGCTTAAACTGACTTACACGTATGAAATGAAGCTTTCAGTGCCGATTCTCTTGATTGGACTTTGACAAAGAAAAGGTTGCTGTGAATGGCAGGATTTATCAACTGTCTATTTGGACATATGCTTTGGAAATGAGGTACAAGATATGGGGATTCTGTCCTGAAGAAATGACTTGCAGCTTATACTGGTTGCCCCCAGTGTGCATTTTAAAAGTAGAATGAACCCAGATAAGTCCATTACAGGTGCTAAATTTTTGCAGTCGACAGCTTTCACTTATCCTTATCTAAAACTTATTTTAATACTACCCACATTCCCTTTAATTTCAAACCTTAATACATTCTTAATATAACTTAAATTGACTCTCATTTATATTATTTTATCTCTAATCTTACAATACTATTTTCAAACCTTTTCAAACATTATTCTAACATATTTATTTATATTACAGTATTACTTTAAACCATTTGTTTACCTTATATACTAACATGCATGTACTTAGAAAACTATTTATTTTACTGCTCTTCATTATTACACAAAGATTTTATTGGACTTGATTACTTTAAACCATTTTTTATTTCCTTTTATTAACTTGCTTACATTCAAAAACCATTTTATTTTATTATGACTATTTTACACTTATTTGCTTTACTTGATTTCTTTCTGTGTATTTCTGTTATCTTATTCATTTATTTAATCCTACAAACTTTACATTTAAAACATCAATTTGACCCATTTATTTATGAACATTTTTTTATTAATATATGCATGGAGAAAAATCTTTTATTTAGTAAAGTATTTTTGTTGTTATTTTATGACACAATTCATCATTTTAATCATTTATTTTTAAATTTATTATTTTAGTTTTAAATAGAAGTTTTTAGATTTATTCATATTAGCATAATCATATTCGAGTTCATTGTCATTTCCAGTTCTTTGTTTATTTTCTTTACTATTCCACCTGATTACTAACTTTTAAACTATGTCAGGCAGTTCCTTCTTTCTTTCTACTAACTTTATGATATAAATGATACTCCATATCCTCACATCTATCCCTCAATTAAAACTTATTGCTTTATCTCCTTCCTGTTCTGTTCTATTTTCTTCTTTATAGATTAGAAAACTAATGTATCTGGGATCTCTGTCTTTGCCCTAACCATGAATATTTTTTCCTATGTTTTCTTTTTATTTTAAATCTATGTTTAAAACAGATATGAACGCTTCCTTTAACATTTTTAAATTTTTGTGAAAACTTACCTACACTATCTTCTACCTTGAACTTATGTCTCTCTTCTATTTCTTGATCTATATTTTCTCCCACACCTTCTGTCTTAGCACTATCCTGTTCTACTTTAATTTGTATCTTTTACCACCTCACCTTCCTGACTTTCTTTAGTTAAATCTAACTCTCTGATTTTTTTGCTTTTTCTTTAACTTTCCTATTATCTCACATCTTATTTCTCTTATTTCAGCTCTGAGTTCCTTCATTTCTCTAATCATTTCTTCTTTGAACTCTTGATGACTCTTTTTGAATTGCTGACACAATTCTTCTTTCAGCTCTTGTTGATTTTGCTTGATTTCTTCCCTGAATTCTTGCATCATATTAATCATCATCTGCATCTCAGATATCTCTTCTTTATTATTTTCTACATTTTTTGAAACAATATTTTTTTTATTGACTAAATTTAAATATGAACCATTTATTTATTTTCTTATAAGGAACTATGGCAAAGTCCACCCCCTTGACCTTTACTCTACTCATTCTTTAGCTCTGCCCAAACTATGTAACTGTCTTTAATTTAAAACAATAATTTATTTTAAATAGCATAAATGTGAAAATCTATTTTAATTTAAAGAAAAAAAAATTGGTCAGTTCTTTTTTTAAAATTAAACCACTTTACAATATGTAATTTAGCTTTCTGAAAAATTTTTCAAACAAGAACAAAACATTTAGTTAACTGTCATTTATGACAGGTTCAGCCCACATTGGTTATGCCAATTGTACCAGGTTTAATCAAAATGTAACTCATACTTACCCTGTAGTTTGGTTTAGCTAGGTTTAACCTTATTTCTAATAAATTTATAATCTTATTTAATTATAAATATTACGTGAACGAACCGGCATGTTCGAGCAAAATGGAAAATATTATTGATAGCAGAGCTGTCAATGATACCCACAATCAGATCAAGTTATGCAATGCATAACACAATCACATTTCCAGATCGTGGCCCACCTCGGCTGCTAGATTCAAACCCCTAATATCCAAACATTTTATTTGTTTTGGAATAAACCCCAGGCAACAGCTAGTCTAAAACTAACATGTTCGAACAGTAGGCCAATCCAGTGCTCAAAAAATCTGTTAACTAGCTCAGCTATTTTTTTTAATTCAATTAGTGGTGAAATGAATTGACCAACAAATAAAGCTTTAAGTTTAAAGACAATTTATTTTAATTAAAATTTATTAAACTAATTTTAAATACACCTTTACCCCACTTAGCGATTGTCTACTTAGTGATATTTCGCAATAGCGATCATCATCAATTTGTACCCACTACTTCAATGTACAATCGATTATTCACTATAATGATCAGGAAATTTTTTTTTTAAAAATTGGCAGCCATCTTGAATTTTGCATCACTGATGATGTCAGAGATAGCTATATTAAATTCATTTTACCCAAAAGCAGAAGTATATTATTGTAATATGTATACAGGTAATAACTTTGCTGTAATTGTATATACATACAATATTTTATTCATAAAACCCTTAAAATATCTATAATTACTGAATCTATATAATACTGTATACATCATATATAATAAATAAGACAGCAAATGTTCATCCACTTTTTCATTTAAAATACATATATATGTTCTACAATAATATCAACAAATTAAAAATCCTTCACTTTTTTTTTTCAAAAACATTATTTTTTTTTATCTCAATACTGAACATATACAGTATATATGTATATTTATATAATACAAAAACTCCAACATTTCAACATTGATTTGTAATTAAATAATGTAAAAGAAAGAGTAATAAAATATAGCAGTGGGAAAGAGATAACCTTAAAAATGACTGTATGAAGATAAACAGTTGAAACAGAATTTTGTATTATATATATATATATATATATATATATATATATATATATATATATATATATATATATATATATTCAGTATTGAGATAAGAAAATAAAGTTTTTGAAAAGAAAAAGGAGGATCGTTAATTTGTTCATAATACTGTATACAAATACTCCAATATATAAATACAGTACAAGACAAATAAAATATCATCATCACAAACTTTCAGGAAAACACTAACTATGAATATTAAACTATGTGTGTGTTTCTAAAATATGATATATTATTTTTAGAACACCTGGATAATTATGTTAAAATAGTTATTGATTTTGTAACTTCATTAATAAACATGTTGTTTACACTCAAGATGTTTCAGATCAAAACAAAAACAACATTTTAAAATGATGTCGAATTAGAAAAGTTTTTAAAAAAACAGATTGCATTTATTTAAAAATCTTTCTACATGAATAGGGGGGGGGGGACATTATTACATTACTAAAAATATACAGTGAGAAAAATAAACCTACCTGTATGTTTTAGAAAATTAGAAATTAGATTTTTTACTTTGAAAATAAGTTGATTTTTTTTCTATATGTTCAATTAAATAATTAATAATTAAACATTGTTTTTTAATTTGAATAATTTCACATATGTAATAAAATAAATGTATAGTAGTAATATATACTGTAATAAAAAATTTTTTAAAAAAAGCACTTCAGTATATAGATTTTTTTTTCATTACGATGAAAAATTTCCACGGAAGAATATAAAAACTTTTAAATTCAAATTTAGTTTCATTGCTGTTCTGTAATTTTTAAAGTGAAAATATGCATTTTTTTTCCTAGTGATATAAAACTTTTCTTTTTAGATACCGTATTTAGTCATCATTGTCATGAAAAAATCAAGAAAATCTTTGAGCTTGGAAATCAATGTGGATATTTTACATCACTGGAACTGACCAATTTTTTTCCCATAGACCCCCATTATAATTATGTATTTTGTCTATGATATTTTTGCTTAACGATGAGTTTTGAAGGACCAATTGTCATCGCTAAGTGGGGTAAAGGTGTATTTTATAAATCTTATTTACTAATGTAGCACACACATATATATAATTCGCACACTATAATATCTTATGAGAAAGCATTAAATAATATTTGAAATTTAAAATACAATGAAATCAATATACTAGCACATGAATACACACAACATTTTAACCACACATATTAATAGTTTATCTATGTATCCAATAGAGTTCTTAAACTTGACTCTTGAGGTATTACGAATGTGATGGCTACTTTAGAAATGAATATAAGATAATGTTATTACCTAGGATTTTGAACATGGATACATCTTGCTGTTTGCTGCTTCTAATGAAGTATTTCTAACTGGTTAGATTTGAAGTTTTCTTGTCGAGATTTGATGCTGATTATTCTGAGACATTTTCTTTAAGAAAATTAGATATTGTACGGCTTCAGGTTGTTATGCAGGCATCACTTTTATCGGGTAGGTTGGCTGTTTTCATTGGACTTCAGGCTGGAGAAAGTTGTAAGTTTTCTGAGGATTTAACACTGCATTCTTGATTCTGGATATATAATAAGGTGACTGATATAACTCACTAATATATTGTACTGAACTGTTATCTCAAATGCAACCCAAACTCAATTCAAACTCGACTGTCTGATAAAAAATTGACTATTTATACATATGATGTGTTGTCATTTTTGCTATCCTCCAGCTATATCTGTTGTTGAAATTCCTTTGATAATCTTTTAATTACATGTTTTTGGAGACGAGTTAATTTGTAGCCATGCAAATGTGTGGTTTTATATTTTTAATTAGTAGCCATGGCTGAGTGTTTTTTTTAATTTTTTAACTTTCATTTATTTTTTGCACATGCATTATATTTACAGTCACACACACATATATAATTTGAGATCCATTCACTATTTAGTGTTAAGATGAACTGTTTTTTAACTTAAGTAAAAGGGATTTACGTTTTTAAACTTTTAACTTATATTTCAATTAATAATAATAAGAAAAAAACTCTTCACTTCTTTTATAAAACTTTTAACATGATGTTTCTAAAGAAAAAAAACCTCCCCCTTTTAATTAACTAACTGAAACTTTTATTTCAAAACTCTTAAACTTTTATATTTGTTTTCTTTTACAAAAGATTTTTATTTCTAATAATTTTTTAAACAAATTATTATGTGCCCACACAATATATATATATATATATATATATATATATATATATATATATATATATATATATATATATATATATATATATATATATATATATATATATATATATATATATATAAAACAAGTTATAAATTTTATAACTTGTGTTTAAGCTTGCATTTAAATGATCGCTTGATGGAGCTTACCAATAGCTCTAAACAAGCTTTAATGTTATAAGTACTAACAGAGAAAGAATTCTAAAACATTATGGATAATCCCTAACTCCAGACCAATTTTTTTATGCTTATATCTTACTGCAGTGGAGGGCTGTGACTCTAGGAACTAGATCTAAAATACTAACTCAAAAGTCAGCACTTATAAAACACATTTTTATCAATTTGAAAGTCTGAACTTTTCAGACATGTAAATTTCTTCAAATCCAGCTTTGCAAACCAGAAAGCTATATGGGTCTGAATTCAGATCACTTTAACCATACCTCTGAAATATAGCATCACAGATGCCATTAAAAGGTATACTTATAATAATTAATAAAACAAGTTATAAATTCTGTAATGTGCTTTTAAGCTTGCATTTAAATCATCTCTTGATGGAGCTTACCAATAGCTCTAAACAAGCTTTATTTTTTATAGGTGCCGATAGAGTATCTGTTAAATGTAAGCCTATAATTGCAAGTTTTTTCATGGTCAAAAATACTGAAGCTGTATTAAATTGATTGTTTACATTATTTTTAATTGGATTATATAATAATTGATGCTCCTTCAATCTTTTTTCTATAGAACATCTTTGATCACTGATATGTAATTTCTCACATCCACATGAAATCTGATAAATTATATTACTTCTTTGCAATTTAGGAATTATACTCTTAGAATTATTAATCAATTGACTATCATTCAGAGAAACACAAAATGAAATATTATACTTTTCTTTAAATGTATTATTAATTAATTTAGATTACAGTTATTTATAAATGGTGTAGATTTCCATTTTTTTATTATCTGAAGTAACACTGCAAACTCTCTTCTTATTATTAAATAAATTTACTGCACACAATATTTAGTTTTTATTATAACCAAGCTTTAAAAGTTCATTAGCAAAGAGTTCAATATTTAAAATTTCAATATGTCTTTTGTTGAAAGAGATATTGAATTCTATCTCTCTCAGCATTTATGTAAACAAGCTTGTTAGGAGCCATTGGTAAAGCTCCATCTAGTGATAATAAAATGCAAGCTCAAGCAGGTTATGGAATTTATACCTTTTTTTTTTTGTTTATCATATATATATATATATATATATATATATATATATATATATATATATATATATTGTAACCTAAAAAATAACTAAAGCTGCACCAATGATTCATCACTTGTAACCTAATGCTTTTACTGCCAGATGATGAGAATATTATATTAAGAAATTACTATTATCCAATAGACACTTTTCCTGTAACAAGGGCTATACTTAGTGGGGTTATACTAATTTTAACATGATACTACAATGAATTGCAATGAGATAGAGGAAAACATCAAGCAATACTGCAAATAATTACAGCATAATAAACTATTGGAATAAATAGTAAAAAGGAAAATTTCCATTCTTACTAAATATTTATCAGATTTAACCTCCCAATAAATTATATTCCCTGAGTAAAATAAATATATATTTGAAGAAATATTTTCTAATAAAATCTATCTTCTAAAATTTCAAGAATGTGGCAATATTATCATCAATTCTGAATAGCATGATTTGAAATATTTGATTTGTGTAAAACTACTATAAAATGTACTTTTTATACCACATGGAATAATTAAAAAATACTTATTTTAGACTATCAATATTTGATACTATGACATAAAAAAATAGATAAATAACTATGACAATAACTAGAATAAATAAATGGAGGGGTCTTTCTGTTACTGTTGTATATTGTATTAACATGCAATGTTGCCTACTACATAAATAAATGGATAAATGAATGAGTGAATGACATCATGGCTGATTATAAAAGGCAAACACTTCTCTTGTTGTGACTGCATCTTACTATTAATTAATACTACTCACTAAAATTACATTAAATGATATTTGCTCTAATATCTAATTGCCTAATTAAAATATTTAAAATTTGGAATAGTCATAACCTTTCACCAAGAATATCACTCCAGATTGTAGAAAGACAAGTGTGTTTTATATGTCTTTTTTACCCTTCCACAGACAACCTTCAAAAATAATTAAATGTAATTGAACCTTGAAATAAATTAATCATTCAATATTCAATATCTTAATCATGTTCAATATGAAATAATGTAAATAATCTTCGGGACTGTCAAGAAATTTTCATTTCCATATTGTACAATTTTTCGGTTTAGATGATTAACATCGTTGGAATATATCTTAATGTAAAATATTATTATTATTATTATCTGGAAACATTTAACTATCTGGTACCTTGATTTCACTTAGAAATCACAATTATATGCATGACTTTATTTTTATTTCTGTAAATATTTGGAATTTTCTGAAAATTCTTAATTCAATAAAAATAACAAATATTGTGAATACAAGACAATAGCATATAAAAAATAAACAGAAACTAGCTTTGTTTTGTTTAAATAAATAATAAACATGTTTATTTTTAATTACTAAAATGATAAACAACTTCCATACAAAGTTTGGAATTATGCCAAAATAGCACTGTTAAAATGTTTTGTTGACTATAAGTACCATATCAACATATTTTAGCCTTGCAAACAGACTAACCATGGTTTAAAAAAAGTATTTTAAACATATCAACTTATTAAACAGTTTTAATAGAAGTTGTGAATTAACAAGAGCTAACTTTTATACATCTTAAGTACACTAGATGATCCTATAAACAATTTTGTGTCTCATAAAATTTAACATTCAAACTGGTTTAACAATATCTAAGAAACATTATTCTATTTAGACTACTTATTTTTCAAAATGATAAACATAATAACCTTTGTTAATGGGCTGACTTGCTAATAATTTGAATTATCAGTTAAATAAATTTAAATCAATTGCTGGAATAATAAAATTAATATCAGATTAAAATAAATGATCTCATATTGCTTGACTTTCTGTAGTATTAAATAAACTTAATGAAAGAAAAGTATGGATCACTTAACAAAATTCATGTGCACACATACAATTAACTTTTGTGTTGCCCAAAATTCTGTTTGACTGAGTGAGTTAAAACTCTAAACTTTTGATTGGTCAATGACAGAATCAGCAGTAAAACATATTCATTTTTTTAATATTATATTCATTTGAGTTTCATTTGTAAAAAACAAATTAATAATTTGTCAGAATAAAAATGTAAGTGAAAGTTTTTTTTCAAAAATAAATTTTTGTTTATACTTATAAAAATATTTTATAGTGGAGAATTTAAAAAAAAGATTTGTAAACTATTGGAAAGTGTTGCTTGCATAATTGATTTTCTTTTCAATTTACATTTGTGTAAAAGTAAATAATTTTTACTAAAATCTTAACTATTTTTTAAAAATAATTATTTTTTTAGCATATTTTACCAAAATACATTACAATATGTCAATAAATGCATGAAAAATATTCGGAATTATTAATTTTTAAAAAAAAATCAAATAAAGAGCTTGGGGCAATGTAAACTGTTGACATCTGTCAAAATTGTTGTTAGCATTGGTTTCTTTTTCAATTTACGTTCGTGTAAAGTATACAATTTTTTACTAAAATCTTACTATCTTTCTGAAATAACTATAGTTTCAATATATGTTATGAAAATAATTTATAATATATATATAGAAAAATAATAAAAGAAAATGTTGTAAAACATTAATTTTCATTTTCAATGTCAAAATGAAATTGGAATGGTTACACTTAATGGCAGACAGTTTTCCATTGCCATAAATGCAAACCAACCAATCAGCATCTAGGAAGGTCTGGCTTTTCTCTTTCTTGTAGCATTTAAGACCCATATTATTGATTTTTACTTGTAAAATAATTCAAGAGAGGACAGAATCTTACAGTACATTTTAAGTTTTAAAATAAGACTAAATATGCTACAGTAACATAAAAACTCTCTGAATTAGAGCAAGTTAAATCCATTTATGAGTTTACTTGAAACAATCTACAAAGGTCTGATAATACCAAAATATTTAATGTAAATAATTTACACATCCATCAACAAAAGATTCTAGGTGAATGAAAGAATTATATAAAATATATGGATTGTTCTTAATGATCATGTGCTTACAAATAAATATTTAAAATTATTATCACTTGTTGTTTTGTTTGTGGCTGATTATAAAATCATAGCAACACAATACATATATTGTTATACCCCTCTTACCACTAAAACAACAAAGTGCAACCTGAAGAAACTAAATCCTTCAAAACTAACTTATCATTGTCATCATGCATCTACATCACAAAACAACATCACTTTTTGCCATAGTAGAAAATAGATTTAAATACATCATGAGTGATGTGGAAAGCATACACTCTGCAGAGCTAAACAATATGACAATAAATAGATGGTGACTTATAATGCCATATATAAAGCTAAGTATGTGTGAACCTTGTCACACCACATAGAAGAAAATGGGTAAATGCATCAAGAAATATATACCTGTCTAAGGATTTAGGCACCTTTATATATGTGATAATAATCATGAAAATACAGCACTATCAACTCATGAAAAAGCTTATCATAATGGGGGAACTCATTCACTCAATAAACCACAATAATAAACATGAGCAAGTAGAGCCTATCATTATAAGACCAATCAATACCATAAACTAAAAAATGACAACATACTAACTTAAAATGGAAACTGACTAAAGTATTATTCAAATTTAAACTATAATAAACAATAATCAATATCTGAAACCAACAATGAGAAATTAAGTCAAACAACTGTGAAATATCAATTATGAAAACTAATAGCATAAAAATGTAGGCATAGAGAAAGAATACACACATGTATGGAATATAAAATATCAAATTTATAGAAAATAAGTGGACATGACTGATTAAAAGGATAAGAATATGAGAATTATAATTTTCAAGTACATGGAAATTTTAGCAGTTCTTACAATTATTGGAATTATGCAAAACTTGTGATAATTACTTTAGTTGTTCTATTAATAAATGAATGAAATATTATATATTTGAAAATAAAAATTACAAAAGATGAATATCTCTGCTGACTCAAAATATAATATACTATGGTTTATCCAGCAAATACCAACACATATATTAAAATATTTTTCTGACAATACATAGAATATCTACACACTCTGATAAATCCATTAAAATTAAAATACATGAATAAATTATGTAATGGAATTATAACAATAAAATTATATTGTTGAGAATATAGCAAAATACAAAAGAAAAATTTGCATAGAATATTTTTTTTACCAAACACAAAACCTTCATTCATTAGTAAACTTTCTCCATACTGGACAGTCTGCTAAATGCCTGAAGTAGTCCTTCGAAGGGCAACTGTTCTGTGAAGCTTCAAGTCAAAACATAATATTATATATTTATATTAACATGGCAAAAAGTTCCAATACATAATATAGTATACATAGTTCTTAAAACTAAACTAGTTCTAGATTTAAACACATTTTAACAATATAAAAATAAATAATCATAGAACTGTAAACCAGCGAATATGGAAATGACAATGTTGGAATGCAATAATTTGTGCAGCTAACTATATTGTGTAGTCCTACAGATTTGTTTAACTAATAATATATATTTATTTTTTGTCTCTTAAAGATGCATGTTTTAAACTTATAAATTAATTGTTGTATAATAATGAAAACATTTTTAGGTTTCAACTTCACTAATTTAATTTATGTATTATATAAAGCAGTAGTTATCAATAAATAATATACAGCATAGCAAACAACTTTAGTAATATTTCTGCTAACCTTATGTGCATTTGTTGCCAAATATATGTTTCACAATCATCAATGATTAAATATACACCCTTATTCCCTCAAAGCATTTAAATTAACACTAAGAAGATTATATGTCTTAATTATTCTCATGTATATATTTTTTATTCAATTCATGCAGTGTTAAGTTTTTCCTGTGAATATTTATATTGATAACATAAGCATGGAAATTATTATAAAAGTATTGAAATTCCTCCAATATATTTCTTTTTTATAGGAAGAACTATGTTCAAATAAAGCTAAATTCCACTAAAACATTTCAAAAATTATTCTTAAGATAACAGTTCTTTTAATAATTATCATTTTTATTGTTTAAGTAGTAGAAATTAATATAATACATTTTAAAACTTAAGTAATAGCTTAATAGTCCATGCATTTTAATTTTACTTTTAATTTTCTTCTTTTTAAAAATAAATAAGCAAATGAATATGAACTAGAAAAATGTTCTGCATATATTTTGCAATAACCATAATTAAACACATCACCTGCTTCCTATTAAAATACATTTTGAAGTTATATTGGCTAAATTTACTTAAAATAAACATAAAGTTTCTCTGTAGCATTATGCAATAATCAAAAAAGTTGAAATTGAGATTCAGTAACAAAATAAGATTCCTGTGTGCTTGGTAGTGCATTGTAGAGTTAAGAATGAATAACTGAATAAGCTCAATATTTAACACTTTTAGACAAAAATAATAATTATTAAATTTAACACTTTTAAAATTTCAGTGAGATGCAATTTGAGCCAGAGAGAAAAGAAAAGAGAAAGAGAGAGCTAGCCCCTCAAACAACAAGACCTATTTTTATAATATTTTTTTATCATTTTACAGCTGTCAAATTCTAATTAATAACCAATAGAACAATAATTACTATTTTTTTTTAAATCTTAACTTCAAAATAAGTCAATCAATAAATGATGTCATTTTAATTTTCAAAGTTACACATGGTCTAGCAAACTTAATTTAAAAGAAAGTTAAACAAAGTTTCTTATTTAATAATAATAATAATAATAATAATAATAATAATAATAATAATAATAATAATAATAATAATAATAATAATAATAATAATAATAATAATAATAATAATAATAATAATAATAATAATAATAATAATAATAATGATAATGATAATAATAATAATGATGATGATGATGATTATGATGATGATGATGATGATAATAATAATACAAAAAATAATTAAACATTATTTGTTCATTTACTAATTGAGTTTTGTTATAATATTAATTTATTATAGTTTAAATTAATAAATATTTTATCCATTATAGGTTTAACTTTAACTAATATTATAATTATATTTTTATGAGTTTGAATAACTCAAATAAAAATACTTTATACATTATATAAACAAGTTTATCCATCCATGCACACACAACACACATGAATGAAGGAAATGGCATGTAGGTTAAATGTTAATTTTTAATTTTAAAAATAACAATCTTTAAGTGAAAACAAATATGATCATGCAGCACAATTTTCTATTCACTTGGAGATTGCCTTTCTTTTACTAAGATAAAAGTGTAAAATTAAGAGCATGTGAATGAGCTCTAAACAAGTTTTTTTTATTTATGATAAATGCTACTACAAGAGAAGGCATGCAGATAATTTTTATCTTGAATTATCCCCATGCTCATATCGCTTTTGAACTAGGGGTCTCTTCATTAAGGAGTTGGGACATCTCAAGCAAAGCATTCATCTAAAAGTTAATTGTCAAGAAGAAGATCTGAAACTTTTAGACATCTACATGTCTTTAAAATCAGCTCTTTAGATAAATGCTTTGTTTGAGTTGGTTTTTTGAATGTAATGTCCCAACTCCTCACTGAAAACACCCATAGGTCAAAACCAGTATGGAGATGGGGACAATCCAATATAAAATTATTTGAATGCCTTCTCTTGTAGTAGCATTTATCATAAATAAAAAAAATGCTTGTTTCGAGCTCATCAGCATGCTCTTAATTTTACATATCTGTAAGTGCAAGCTATATATAAGTCATGTGACATCTGACTTTTTTATTATTACTAAGATAAAAGTGCTAAGTTAAGAAATTTAACAATAGAAAGCTAAATTTTATAATTTAAAAAAAAAAGAGTTGTAAACAAGCTAATGAATTTTTATGTTGCAAACTTAGTTTGTAAGCAAATGCAATAGAGGGGTAAAATTTAATATATAAACCCCATATTTTGTTACTAATGGAGAGATCTATGAATGCCCAAATCTGTTTTCAACATAATGGAGAAGGTCAACCACAAGGAATAACATCCCAATCCATCCACTGCAGGATAACCAAGCCTGGATGAAAATTGGTAATATTTATTCACTGCAAAGCTCTATAAATATATTTTAAAACTTAAAATATTTAAATGAAACTAGCTATAATGAATATTCATTAAATTATAAATTCTCAAGTACTTAAAATTCTTGTTAAATAAAATCTCTAAATGGTAATTGTTTCAGTCTTGTCTGTAAATGTAACTTTTTAATATTTTTTCATGTAACTGTAATCAGGTATTATTTTAACCATTCTGTAATCTGTGGCCATGCCTATTTTCTATTTTAATTATTTTATTTCATTTCTAAATTCATATGTTATGATATGCAAAATTTCAAAGGAGAGGATAATTAATTTAATACATTTTTGGGAAAGACAATTAGAAGGTCTCCAGTGTAATGTTCTCATTGGCTTTTAGCTGATATAAATCACTGCTTTGAAATCTATTCTAAGTGATAACAACAGATCGCTTTGCAGTCATTGTTATCTATATTTAATTACTTAATGTGTATTAGTCTGTTATTAAGGTTTGTGAACTATTATTATATCTTTTATCAAGATAATATTCAGGGATGATCCTACAGGCATATTTGTAAATGTATAACACCTGAAATGTTTTCTCCTCCCTAGTTTCATTGTAAAGGATTATATACAGATTCAAAACTTACTCAATCTATTGTTGACAGTCTTTTATTTTTTTTAAATATTGATGGAATTTAGTATTATATATTTCTTATATTTTTGAAAAGTTGGTTAATTAGGAATTATTCTTCATTGATACTCCATGAAATAGTGTTGAAAGTCAGAGTATTTTTTATTTTAAAAAATTTAGTGAAATTCATTTTCCTGCCATTTCTTGTTAATTGCAATTCACATGAATACTTTGCCCTAGCATATGTTAATTTTATAGAGATTTAGTATTATAGTTTTTCAATAGAATTTTTGATTTTTCTAACTATTGTTGATTTTTTTTTCATTCACAATTTTTGGTTAAATGCAATTCATATGAATAATTTGCCTTAGCATATGTTTTTTTTTTTTTTTTTTTTGGATTTAGTATTATAGTTTTGGATTTATTTCATAGGCTCTAGAAAATAGCATTAAATAGTGATTTTTTCTAATTATCACGGAAAGTTATTTTTTTAATGAACAATTTGCCTTAGCATATATTTTTTTTGACATTTACTATCATAGTTTTTGATTTATTTTATAGGCTCTAGAAAATAGCATTAAATAGTGTTTGTGATTTTTTGAATTATCGCTGAAAATTGCTTTTTTTTTTTTAATGTTAAAAAGTCAGGAATTTATTTTTTAATGTAGTGCAGTTTGTGTGAATACGTTGCTTTAGGGATTTTAATTTATGATTTATTTCTTGTTTTTGTAATTTGTATTTTACCTATTTTTGATCAATTTCTTTATGCTGGGGAAAATGTGTTTTATGTATTTCACTGATTTCTGTCTTTGTAACTTGTATTTTATAGTGTTATTAATTTTTCTAATTATCACTGAAAATTGTCTTTTTATGAAGACATTGCCCTACCATATGTTAATTTTTTTGAGATTTAGTATATGGCCTTGGGCATTTTAATTTTTGATTTATTATTGTTTTTTATTTTGTATTTTACCTATGTTTGATCAATTTCTTCATGGGAGGTTGTATTTCATGTATTTTGTATTTTACAGTGATTTCTTCAACTTTTGGATACAAATTTATGACTTGTATGATTTTTGATGGGTACTTCAGCGTCACCTAGCTGTAGAGTACAGCTAACTGAACAGTATCCATAATTTATTTTAATTTTTGATAAGAGAATGACTTATTTGAAAGAGATGGGTAATGTTGAGGTGTGACTTTAGGGAGACATGATTCTCATTTTTCATTATAAAAAGAAAAAAAAATGTATAAACTTGTTTGGAGAATAATAGAAAAATCATAAATTTAAATATAAAACAGAGGAATTAAAAAAAATAAGGAACTATGAACTGCATTTGTATATCACAATGTATGATGGACAGTAAGAAGCTAGACATGCTTTGGTAACATGAATAGTTTGTGATAAGGTTTTCCATGTGAAGTGTTTAATATGACTAGTGAGGATAGGTGCATGATTATTTAGAACACATAAATGTGATAAATGAAATGAAAAAATAGTTGCTAAAAGAAGTTAGTTTAAGAGAAAATCAGAAGAAATTGAAGAAAATGTATATTTGAACAATATATATATATATATATATATATATATATATATATATATATATATATATATATATATATATATATATATATATATATATATATATATATATATATATATATATATATATATATATATATATAAAAATAGAATGAGAAAAGATATAGATGACAAAAATGTTGCAATTGCCTTAGTTAGCCAAAGAACAAGTAAGATAGAAAAAGAGCTAAATGTTGAATAAGTAAAATTAAAAGCATTAGATATAAATTGTGAGTAAATCAACGAATTAATAAATAGAAACAATAAGGAAAAAGCAGATAAGGAAATTCAGAAGATTGAAAAACTCATACAAATGAAATAAAGAAAATAAACTATGACATATTTTTGGTAGGAGATTTGCTAATTAAAGAATGTGGAGATAGAATTGCAAGTAAAAATAGAAATAGAATTGTAAAAATATGTTTGTCTGGGTACATAATTATAGATATTACATATAAAGTAAATAAACAGGGGGTAAATATGTCTGGGTTATGGTAGGGACAAAAAATTTGTCACACTCATCAGAGATAGTAATGTATGAATACAAATAATTGATTATTAGTTTGAATAAAGTTAAAAGAAGAGTAGTAGTTAGATTATTACCAAGATTTGACAAAAGATAGATAGGGCATGTTCTATATATGAGAGATTGAAAAAACTATGTAACAAAAATAATGCTATGTTTGTGGATGTGTGAAATTTTTTGATTAGTAAAAGGAAGTTATACATTAAATATGGATTACATTTAGCAAAACAAGGAAGTGAATGATTATGAAGTGTGATTTATAAAAAAAAACGATTATAGTTTGGAAAATTTGAAAACTAGGCACTCTTCACAAACTTGGGTGCTTAATTTTAAGTATAAGGGATTTGAACTTAGATTTTCAAGCATCCTTCAACTATCCACACTATCTCATATGACTGATAAACATGACCACACACATGTGGAAAAGATAAATAATCACGAATAAACGTAATTCATGCTAAAAGAGCACTCATCAGTTGGTCCAGATTTCATATTTCCCACACACACACACACACACACACACATATATATATATATATATATATATATATATATATATATATATATATATATCATAGCAAATCTTCATACTTTAATGGACAGGCTTCAATCTACTCCAACCTCCAACTTTTCAGCCATCCATGTCATTGAAAATCTGATGATGAAAACCCAAATCCCATGCTGATGCCAATATTATCCTCTTTTATATTTTTAAATAGGTAAGTTACTATACATGATGGGTCAGAGTGAGGAGGTCAACATGGGCATGGCAATGTTATTGGCATCAGCATGAGATTTGGATTTTTATCATCGGATTTTCAATGATGTGGATGACTGAAAAGTTGGAGTAAATTGAAACCTGTCCATTAAAGTATGAAGATTTGCTATCTTAATATAAAATGAACAGTGATTATATATATATATATATATATATATATATATATATATATATATATATATATATATATATATATATATATATATATATATATATATATATAAGATAATCTGGAACAACTGATGAGTGCTGGTTTAGCCTGAAATATGTATATTGTTGATTATATATCTTATCTACATGTATGTGGTCATGTCTATAAGTTGTATAAGATAGTGTGGATATTATAGTTTGGGTAACTTATAAAGGTGGGGGATGTTTTTAATTTGCAGAATTAACAAAAAGAAAGTTAAGAATGGATGGGATATATGAAGTTAAAAAAATGGTAGCATATGCAGTTATAAATGCAGATTGGGAGAGGGAATGGGACTGTAAATCTTATGATAATCAAACTAGTTATAAATATAATAAAGAAAGAGTCAAAGGAATTTATAAAAAGGTAGACAGAAAGGAAGAAATCAGTAAAATTGGATATTTGAATGAGCAAGATGATAGAAAATTATAAAATTGGCTAGAATTAAACAAACTAGTTAAAATTAAGTGTTTGAGATATTAGAAGTACTGTAAAACCATTTAAAAGAAAAAACAAGAACCTGCGGGAAAAAATTTGGTATGACAGTGTATAAAAAAAAAGAAAAAAGGTGGTGTTTTAGGAGTGTTGTCTCAAAAATATTTCATTAAATACTGTAAGATTTTAAGAAAAAAAATTGTGGTTTGAGATGGAGTTAGAAAGGCAAGAATGGTTGGTGTCTATAGGATATATGTCCACTGGAGATAGTCACACTATAATAAAGTGGACTAAAGCCTTATTGTACACATATACATGCTGAGAACATCTTTTTTGAACCGATACTCTCATCTCCGCATAATATGCAGCTGGGCAATTGTTTTTACTACACGTGATCTTATAGACCACTTGCTGTACTTGCAGTGGGAGAATATACTCTTTGGTGTTGTTTATACACCTGTTAAGATTAGGGGGCAAAGAACAATGCACACACACACTATATATATATATATATATATATATATATTTGGTAAATATGACACCTCATGTGTAGTGTCTAAATTGTATTTATCCATATATCTTTGATATTTCTTTGTTAATGTGGCACCTTATCATGAGTGTCAAAGGGGTTTATTCTTTGTAAATTCCCTGTAAGCAATTCCACTAATAACTTTACATTTAGAATAGTGGTTAGTGCATAATTGTGGTGGACATATATGCATGTATAAGAATTTATCTATCGTAAAAGGAAGATAGAGGCAGCACCCCAGGTTGAGTGCCCTAAGGTATCTGAATCAGCACAACCTTATTGACATGTTGTAAAATACAAATCTACTATTAGTTTTGTAATGAAATATTTTATATTGCAAATATATTTATGTGTAGTTTTTTTTAATATTTACTTAAATAAAACGAGGTTTAAAGTCCTGAGTAGAAATATATGCCTGTATAACTGAAAATCTTTTATCTGAAAAACATATTTCAAATCACATAAATTACATCTTATTTATAGGGGGGGGAACTCAGACCACTACCATTCATTAGGGACCATTGAATATAATTGTAGGGGTTTATTATTATTCTTATTCGTGTAAATTTACATTTATTTTTACACACACATATATATATATATATATATATATATATATATGTGTATATATAAATATATATATATATATATATATATATATATATATATATAGGTTTGTGACAATAATTCTTAGTTGTTTTGTTTATTATATCATTATAAGTATTAAACGGTGGGGGATATCAGGATTTGAATAAATATTTAATCATGATATAAATTTGTTTGTTTTTATATTATTTTATTTGATAAAATGTACTCTTTTCTTATCAATAATGCACCTGTAAAAACATTTAACTTACCCATTGAAGACCCTAAATATAAAATATACTGAGGTAGCTGCACAAGATATCACTCTACCATAGAGTTAAATCTTATTCTCATGCTCTGCTCAACATATGATATTGCATATCCTTTTAGGAGAAGGAACTATTCATTTTTATTCTTTTTCTAAGAGTGGCTGTGTAAAAGCTTGTCAAAGATATGTACACATCATAAATCTTAAACGTATAGGCATTTGAAAAATTTGTTAACCAAAGGTATTTCTAATTGGCAGAGTCATGTCAATCACCCTCTAACAGTGTATCTAGAGATAGTGATAAATTACAAGTGTAGCCAATTGGCTAAATTGTTATCTATTTCTTAGCCTTTTCAATCTTAGCCACTTCAAGCTCAATACAGAATTCCACAGGGAAGTATGGTCCGGTACAGTAAAACTGGTGCCAACATGGTTTAAAGATAAAAATGGTGTGATTGAGGAAAGAATAAGTTGAACTCTATAAATATGTAAACTACTGTAAAAATATATTACATGCTGAATGACTATGCAAACTAAATTTAGGTGTAAGTAAAAATTAAATGAAATGTTGACTATTATAAAATTCTATCATTAGTCTTTTTAATGTATAGTGTAATCAACAGGCTGTACAAATAAACATGCTTGGTTTGCTCTTTATTGTTTAAAGTCATTTATCAGTAATCTGCATATCCACATTTATAGTTTTACTCTTTGTACTGATGGATATATAAGATATATTTATGATTCCAATTGATAGCAATAGATCTCATGCACATACTTATTCTATAAATATACTATAAACATAAAATGGACTAGGAATTTATTTTGAATAATCATACCTGTACTATAATGAAGCTTGATATTTTACATGGAGTACAGATTGGTTTAACTTAATAATTGCTCAACAATTTTAACCTTAAACTGAGTCACTAACATTTTTATCTAGATAAGTAAATTTTCCATTTAATCTAGGTAAAAACTGGCATTGTAATGAATCTATGTGACTTCCATCAAAGGCAAGCCTACTCCAAACTAACCAGATGGTATATGTTAAGAATGAGGAAAGCCTAATCCATGCAAAGGTTTTGGTGTCAAAGCAGCACTGAATGGAGATAATCATTTGATAACTGATTTTGGATTTGGCTTGAATGAGGTAACGAATGTTGCTGAAGGATAGGAATATATTTATGATGTGATCAAACATTTCAGAATAATGCCTACAAAGCTGACAATAGGGATCAATATTGTTAAACCCTCATTTATTGACCAGGAACCATTTTGTGGGAAGTGCATCAAGGTTTATCTTGATAATGAAATCAAGAAATTTAGGTTCAAGATTCTGAAACTTGAATTGAGATATTATCTTTTTATTTGTTGTGTTCAATTTGGGTGTTGGACCATTTGTGTGTTGATGTTGAAGTTTATATACTTCCCAATATTTTATTTTGGATGGAAACATACTTTCTGTGGAGTTGGTGCAGTTGTAGAAATGTGAAGCTATGTAAGAGAGCCAATCTTGTTTGCAAGAGGGTAGACTGTCAGTGGGGTTTATGGGCATTGTTATTTGAAAATTGTCAATTACTTCAACTAGTTTGTAAATAAGGTTGTGTGGTTTCTGCAGTATGAATGTCTCAGGAGAGTGTAGTGACATCCTGTTGATCAAGTGAGGGCAACACATGCCCTCAAGGCTGATGGCAATTGTCTTCTGACCCCAAAATAGTTTGGAGCACATAGAGTTAATTTTGTTGAGGAAGCACTTTGTGAGTTTTACAACTGGAAGATAGTAACAGATTTTGAAGAAAGGGACCATGTTTAGTAGGGTCACTTTTCCATGGAGGGACAGATAGACCTTGGAAAGAGATGTGAATTTGTCTGCAGCTTAGAGTAGCTCATTTTGCATATGTTTGGTGATGGCATTTGGTGATTCATGAAAGGGGATCCCAAGGATACTCTGTGGTTGGCCCAAAAAGCTGGTTGATATTTTTTCTCCAGTTGCACTTTTCCAAGCAGTTGACTTCAGGAGGTTGAACTCAAGTTTGTATTTAGTTGTGTAATTTTCAAGGATTTTATTTAAGGAGACAATATATTTTTGTGAGGACAAGATAACACAAATGTCATCCATATACGCAAAGGATCAATTTATTTCTTTATTCTGGGGACATAAATGCCTGGAAGTTGCTTTTGGATTTGAAGAAGGAAGGTATTGATGTAGGCTATGAAAAGTAATGCACTTAAAGGAAATCCATGTGGTAAAGAAAGTGTTGGTTTGAAACTGCTTTAGATTTTACCATCTAGTGAAATAACAATGTGATGGTTTTGTAGAAGGTTGTAGATGATTTGTAGATATGGCTTTGGAACATCATATTTTGTCAATGTGTTGAGAAGCATATTAATTCTGACTGAGTCAAATGCGGCTGCAACATCTAACTGTATCACAATTGGCTTAGTTTTCCTGTGAGTTCTGAGGTAGTCAACCAGAACTTTCATCTGTGCCATGGCTAGAGTTGTGGGAAATCCTTTTTTGGCATATTCAGATGTGGAGATGTACTTGAGAATGCTTTCTTGAATATTGTCTTTGATTGTAGATTATATGATTTTCAATAATAATGGGGTCATTGAAATGGGTCTCAGGCTGGAGAGTTCTGATGGGGGTTTGTTTATCTTGAGAAAATGTACCATGGCTATTGGGTATAGATTGGGTATGTTTTTATTACCTTTTGCAAGATAATCTATCCTTTTAAGTATAATAGGTGTGGTAAACTGACTGAGATGAGCTAGTATGAAGCGAGGAATGTCATGAAGGCCTGGATGAACATGGTCTGGAAGTGATGCTAGCTTGTTTTGAAGCATGCTTTTGGTTATGTTGTGTGAGTCCAGGATCTCCTCCATATGGTGAACAGAGCTTCAGGTTCTTTTGTTAGGAGTTCTTGAAAGTGTAGCTTGATGCCTTCCAATATATCATGCCCAATGTATTATTTCCCTTTTGATGTAATTATTGTGGGTATATTTTTGATTTTGTAAGCACCAATGGCCTAATGCATATAACCATGGGTCCAGCAATGTTGAGTTTCTAGATATAGTCTTACTCTTTTGATAGATATATACTCTACAAGTTTCTTCTGCTGGTTTTTATATTTGTAATTTTAGTGACATGATGTCTTTAATATTATCGGTGTTGCTAGGTATTGTTTTTAGCCTATTGATTATGATCTGTAATTTACTAAGTAATCTAATAGGGCCTTTTAGCATATGGGTGCAGTTGCTGTGAGTGACTGTAACACCTCAATGAATGAAAACCATGCCACTTCAATGGGGTTTGTTAAAAGATTTATTTTTTGAAATTAAATCTTTGATCGCTTCGGTAGCTGTAGCACATGTGACCATACATAGAGTTTGTTGGCTGGACTGGCCAGTGTATAAAATGTTGTCAGGTTTTAGTTTAATGATCTGCACAAGATGATCTGAAAATATGATAGGCTGAAGCTGAGCTTCTATTTGAGAGTGGATTTCAGGAGGGTAGTAGAATAGGTCAATGAGGCTTTTGGAATTTTGAGTGTAAAAGAAAAATGATTGAGGGGGTAGGAACCCCTCACCACACATTAGTGTTTGGTTAATTAGTTGGAGGTCTTTGATGTTGAAGAGGGCATAGCTTGTGTTAAAGTCACCCATGAATAGAACCGGTGCAGTGTTATTATGTAATATCATGTTTATTATGTGAATAATACAGTGGAAGTTAATGGAAAAGTTCTGTGTGTAGATGAAGACAATGTTGAGAGTGAAACCATTATAGTTTGCATTGGTTATAAATGTAACTATCAATGCAAATTATATTAAAATTGCTGGGTGGTTAGTTATTGTTGATGATAATACCTACACCTCCAAACGTGGTGTTGGCAATTGAAAATTTGATGAAAACCATGTGTTCCAAGAAGCTGGGTGATTTGAACATCAGAGTCTATATATTTTTGTCTCTGTCATAAGGAAAATATGTGGAGAAGGTGTGTTCAACCATAATTTGATGGCGTGCAGCTGTTGGAGTGAGTTTAATCCTCTCATATTTATTCCTACAATTTTAATATCCATTACAAAGGTCTAAAAAGTTTTGATTTGTATGAAATGATTATGAGTTGTGAAAACATCATAACAATTATTTAAAAATACAATATTATGTCAACCCAGGAGGGGGACAGTCTGATTGGCATTCATCTGACCCACTAAGATCAATGGTTTCTAGTAGAATGATGTCTTCATGTATGTGCAGGATGTTAGGATGATCTGAACAATCATCTGGGGGAGTGCAGTCTAAATCAGGGGTGAATTGTTGATCTCATTGCTGTGCTGCAGGGAATGGAGATTTTGCACCTCCTTTTCTTCTCTTGTTCCTGTTGTCTTTTGATATATTTGAGATTGGAGATCAAGTTACTTTTGGACTTATATCATTTTAAGTGGATCTTCATCTGAACTAGGTCCAGTGGAGAATATGTGATTTTTTTTCTCTTTTTTTTATTTTCTGTCTTTTATCTGGCATGGTTTGATGTTGAGATTGAATGGTGTCTGTGAGAGAGCTGGTTTGAAGGTTTTTAATCATATCATCAGACTCAATGTTGGATTATTCTTTTGATTCTCAGTAGTTATGAGTGGATGAGTTGGTTATCTCTTCATCAGCAATTTTTATTTCTTGTTTTTGAATCTGGTGTGTTGTTTCCTTGTTAGAGCCTATCTCAATGTTTTGAGAGTGGTTAAAACAGGAGCCTTGATGTCTGTAAAAGGCTGATTTTCAGTGGATTTGAGTAATTATGTGACTGGTGTTTTGAAGGGTTTGGAGATGGATATGGTTTTTAGAGTGAATGAGGTTAGAACTGTGTTGAGGTGTTTTGTCTAAGTTTTGGATTAGGATTGATTCAGAGTTATCTTGTGCATTAATGCAGTGTAAATTCTCTGTGAATATTAGGTTGAGTTGGATTAAATTGGTTGTGATACTTTTGTCAGGAGTGTTTTCCTGTTGCATGTTCTTTTTCGTGGATCTATGTTTTACTTTTTTGGCACCACAGGATTTACAGATCCTTGTCAAGCAATCTTTTATTAAATGTGTATGCTCTAAGCAGAAGAAACACCGAGTGGGTACTCCATGAAGTGAGACAACCATTGGAGATATATGTGCATGAATCACTGTGGGAATGTCCATGGCATTGACTCCTTGCTTTAGGATTATTGTGAAAGAGGCTGTGTTTGTAATTATGGGATTCCTTGTTTGGTGGTGAAACCAGTATTGAAACTTGGCTATTTTGCCATAATTCTCAAAAATGGTTCGAACCTCAACTTCATCAAGATTAAGGATGCAATTTTTGATTATGCCCTGAATAGTGTGGGGTCTATTATTGCCAATGCTGATGATAAATTTGTTGTCTAGTGTTCTGATTGTGTTCTTGAATACATTTCTGTCTCCTCATGTTTTGAACTCTGCGATAATATATCTGTCATTTGGGTGTGTTAAGATTATATTAATGCACATGTCAAGATTCTTTTCAACTAGCAATTTATATAATTTATCTGTTGGGAATTTGTAGAAATTTCCACTCAGGTCTGTGGTTGTTAGGATGAGAGTTTTATCATTGCAATAGTTAGCAAATGATTTAAGCAAGTTTTCAGGAGCAGAGTTGTTAAATTTGATTTGGGTAGTTTGGTACACTTCCTCATTGTATTGAATAATGTTTGAGTTTTGATGGCTATTTGTATTTTGAGATGTTTCATTATTGTCAAAATTTATGATACTTAGTAGTGTTGAATCATTATGCTTGTAGTTTGTTTCAGCTTGGTTTGCATTTGTTTTTAGTGTTTTGTAGAGTATCAGCATAGAATTTTTTTAAGTATTGATATAGTAAGAGTTTTATTATCATTTTTGTTGATAGAAATTCTGTGTGTAAACTGATTCTAGTGTTTTATAATTACTGCTGTTATTTATGATGTCATCAATCAATCTGTTATTACTGTTTAGATCCTGACTTACACTGTTATAATTAGTTAAAATAGGGCTAGTTTGATTAATTTTAGTGGGTTTTAGTTCACTATTAATTGTATTTTTGTTTGCACAAGGTCCGAGATTAATATTTTCATTTACATGTGATGTGATGCATTGTGGCTTCTCCATAAACGAAGTCAAGAATATCTCAGCAATTATGCCCAGATAAACCCTGTTAGCCACTTTATTTTACATTCCCCACTGTAAATTTACCCATAATCTTTGTCAACTATATAACCTTTATATCTAAATCACCCTTATCTTTTCCCAAACCCAGCATAAAAACCAATAATTCACTTTCTGTATAATCACTCTTTTCATATTTATTTTTCCACAACTTCAGTATATGTATCCTTTCTGTTTTCAAACATTTACATTCAATTAACAAATGCCTAATATTTTCTATTTCTTCCTTACATAATTTACAAAATAAATCACCCATATTTTTCCATTTACATGTATATTCTTTTGTAGCTAAAGATCCCATTCGAGCCTTAAACAATAAACTACTTTCCTTACTATTATCATATATTAACTCACACCTAATATTCTGTTTATTTTTATATAGATTTAAACTCTTTTTACTCTCCATACTATTTCCCCATCTCTCTAACTCCCTAGTCTTTATTAATAAATTTATTCTTTTATCCCATTCCTTACTACTATAACACTCAATAATCTTCTTAACACAATCATCCCATCTTTTGTACAAATATATTGATATAAATTCTTTATCCAAATATTTTGCATACCAAATAACCTTTCTCACCCATTTTGTTACCTGCCCTTTACTCATAACCCAATTAAATACTATTTTAGCTATTCTTTTATTATCCATAAACTGCAATCTACCAAACATTTTCATTTTACTATTTGCATCTCTCATATGAAAAATTGACCATCCCATTTCTCCTTGAATTGCCTCCCTTTCTGTCCATACTTCTGCATCCAATGCATGTCTTCCTATTTCCCTTTGAGCTTTTTCGAAGTAATCTAATATCTTTTTACTAACATATAATGCATCATTACCATATGTTAACCCTGCTACTGCAACTCCTTTCCATATAATTCTAGCTACATCATATTTATTATATAAAAATTCTGTTTTCTTTCCTTTGCTTCATTTATCAATTTTTTTTCCCATTCATCCAAATAATTTTTCTGATTACTTAAAATAATTCCCAAATAACTATATATATTCACCACACTTAACTTAATATCTACCAATAAAAATTCTACAACTTCTCTTTCCCCAGTATTAACCATCATTATATTTGATTTTTCTTCACTATCCCCATCTCTTTACCCACCCTTGCACATGTCCTCAACATAACTTTCATATCTTCTCTTTTTTCTGCACACAAAAATATATCATCTGCAAAATAAAAGACCTGACAAAATATAGACTCCCTTACTACCTATTAACAGTATCTCTATCCCTCTTCCTAATCTTTCTATTGCTCTTTCCATTTCACTCAAATACAACACGAACAAAATAGGTGACATAGGGCATATTTGCTGTAGTCCCACACGATTTTTAACTTTAATTGATTCTATATTCTCTAATTGATATATATAATAATTATTTTCATTTAATTTCTTAATAATGTCTATTAAAGCTTCATCCATTCCCAAATTTGCTAAACTTATCCATAATCTATTTCTATTTACTCTATCATATGACTTCTCTATATCTATAAAACTCCTATATAACTGTTTACCTGCATTCCTACTCATATTCATAAGTTGTGTAACTACAAATAAACTATCTCCTATATGCCTATCTAATCCAAAACCTCCTTGCATTACCCTCACTACATTATTCCATTCATTTTACAACTTTAATAGCCACCATATATAAGAAAACTTTATATAAAACTGATGTTACCGCTATCGGTCTATAATTATTCAACTTTCTATGAACCTTACCCTTTCCTTTAAATAATAACCTTACTCTTATATTACTCCAACTACTTGGGAAAACTCTATTCTGTGCCATTTTATTAAAACAGGATAATAACTTTACTTTTGCCCTATATCCTAAATTCATTACAATATCTGCTGCCCATCCATCTAAACCTCTTGCCTTCCCACTTTTCAATTTCTTCTCTACCTCATTTAGTTCATTTTCTGAAAAACTAATATTCCCATTATTATATTCTTTCATATTTTCTAACACTCTATCATTCACATCTAATATCTTTTCTATATTCATTACATAACTATTTAAGATTCTCTCTAAATCTTCTCTAGAGCTCCATTCTATTCCCTCATCATCTAGTAATGCTAACTCTCTCTCTCCCCCACATTTCTCCTTTTAATATAATTCCAAAATTTTTCCTCCCATCACTTCCACTTTTATTAATATCCTCCAACAATTTACTATTCAATTTCATTCTCTCTCTATAAATATCTATTTTAGCCAACTTCTTCTTTTCTAAGTACTTTTCCCATTTAGCAATAATATCTTTTTCACTTTCCTTATTTTTAATAGCACACTTATATTCTCTACATGCTTCTTTCCTTTCTTTTACACTTTTACTAATTCTTATTTTTTATTACTTTTATTCTTCAGAATATTCTCACCTAAAACACTATTTGCCACTTTTTCTACTTCTTTACACCAGTTCTTATACTCATCCCCAATTGACTCTTCCATTATTTCTTCAACTTGAATTTTACACTCTTCCAGCTTATTCTTATCATTCACTCTCCATCACATCTTTCACTATTATTTCTACTTTTATTTCTATTCTCCATCACATTACTAACCATTTAAATTACAATGAAATTATGATCACTAGTGCATACTTTTTCTTCATTATCAAACACCTTAATTTTCTTTATTTTATTTATTCCCTCTTTCTCTACCAATACATCATCTATTGTGTGAAATATATTATTTCTGAACCATGTGTATTGTCCCTCATACATATTTAATAAATTTCCAAAACTCAAATTCACTTTCTGACAAAAATTCTTCAAAAGCTGTCCATTATTATTATCTACATCATCAATTTTTTGAATATGTCCATTCATATCCCCTATAACCATTATTCTATTCCCCTTTTCTTTAAAACTTTGTATATCCTTAACTAGACATTTGTATATGTTACTATTCCACTCCAATATAATTTGACTATTTCCAGTAGCTATATAAACTATAGCCACCATCCATTCTTGTCTACCCAACCTTATTTCAAACCACAAATGTTCTTAACATTTAACAATATTTAAATATTTTTTGATATAACACCTATACTGAAACAGTAAGGTCTGCTTTGCAGATCTTTGTTTCACATTTTCTCACCTATTTCCTACCTCATACCTTAGTTTGAACCCCAATCTATCGTAGTGTGTCTGCAATACGCTTATATACCAAAAATCCCACCTAATTTTAAACCACGAGTACAATGCTCATATTATATATATAAGTCATTCCCAAATAAATAAAAGGTTATAGATTATGTATATGTTCACATAATTTTGATTTATTAAAAAGTAGGTTATATAAGTCGTTATTAAGCACACACTATGATATGCATTTTAAAACATATCAAAATTATAAATTGTTAAAGTTATTTTGTTTGAATCTATTTACAAATATATTACCATCGTAATATATTTTGATTTAAAATAAAATTCATTTAGTAAATATTCGTTTAGTAAATAAATTCAAATATTGCAATTTAAAAAGTAAAATCATTTTCTTTAATTTAATAAAAGTTATTCCAAATATTTCTGTTAAAATAAATGAGGGATAATAGTTTAATTATTTCATGTTGTAATTAGTTAATTAATGTTAAATAAGTTTATCTAAAAACAGCAGATGTCCACTTAAGGTTTTCTTTAATTAATAAAAGTAATTTTTACTTAAATCTAGTTTGTAATTCGAATGTCAACAGGGAAAGTAACAAAAGAAATTAATTAATGTTGAATTCCTTTAGACATTCAGATGATTACAGCTGATAAGTCCGATATATTTTTGTATTGCTCCAGGGCAGTTCTATTGTTAAATTCTACTATAGAAAAGAGTTTTTCTTTTGTTCTCCATTCTTCTAATGTTTCTAAGAGAAATCATTCTGAGATCTAGTGTGTCTAACCAAAATTATTATAGTAATTTGTAAATATTGACATGACAGAGTAGAGCGCGAGAAGGCTATTTCTCTCTGAAATGGTCATATGCTGCTGTAAACCATTGGAAGATATCACACAAAGAACCCCGGAACTGCTGCTGCTGCAAAAATATGAACATTCCAGATTTTGCTGCTGAATTATAAAACCTGCCGAACATCTACCTGCAAATGCATCTCCAGAGGTAACCTAAATTAACCCAAGAGCTCTTGTGATAACTAACATGCTATAGCTATTTTAAAATTGTTTTTCTGATATTTCACATAACTTCATTATGTATTTCTTTAACATGTTTAAATATACTCAACATTTTTCTCTCTATCCTTGGGTTAATATTTTCTATTTATTAAGCTTTCTGTTATTTTATTATGATAATGTGTCAGAATTGACTTTGACCGAGTGAATTATTCTTTTTGTTGAAACTAAGATGCTGCTATAAAGGCATATTTTAAATTTCTAAATAATTTCCAATTTTTATTATCTTGCAAATCACTCGTTCGAGGGCGATTCTATTCTTTAATATATAATATAATCACATAGTTTAAAATCTACATGTTATTGATTTTAATCTAATATGAGAGTATGTGTGAGGTCAATGATTAAATGTGTCCCTTAATGCATGACTGCGTATATAAATCTATACTTACTTTTCAAACCCGCAAGCATGCATTTTCCTATTTTAATTACCGTGTTCTACTTTAATTACAAAGTTCATCATTGACGTCGAGAATGTGCGGACCCTTTTTAAATGAATTTCTGGGAATTTGATTGAGCATTTCTCTTAATCTGAGTAAAACCCATTCAGTATGTTTTTATATACACTAGTCTCGTATTGCTGGTAAATGAATTGGTTGTTGAGACCACTTTGTTTTATTTTTCCAAGGATTCTTTACATGGCAAAGTCCGTTCTTTTCGTTTATTGCAAGTTTCCAGGCAGAGTGTGTCCCAAATGACACACCTGGGAATTAAACGCAATCGTCACACAGTCGCTAAGTTTTGGCTGTTCATAAAATACTTTTCTACGGGTTAGGGCGAGATGCCCTCTGTAATTATTCCGGATCTTCAATATTGTTTTATTTTATATTTATTTTACAAAGCATCCGTGACTTAAACATGTCACACCCTCCAACTTTAATAAATTCATTATCAGCAATACTGACCTCCCAATGCAACTCTATTATTATTATTCTCAAATAAATGCTTTGATCACATTCCCATTTTGTTGTTTAGTAAGCTTTTGTCCATGCTATTCTCGAAATCAATAAATATTTTAGAACACTTAATTTCAAACATTATCTTAAACTTGTATAATTACTCAAAGCACCTCGCACATGTTCCTATCTCATCAAGCACATTATCGTAATGCTATTAGCCCAAGGAATAAAATATATCACTTTGCTTTAAAACCATTTTGTTATTTATTGGAATATAATGCCAACAATTATTTAATATGCATCCCTGTCTCATATAAGCAGACAGTGGCATTATATATATAATTTATATAAATAAATTTTGTGAAATTATTTAAAACTAAATTTGATATCTTATTTTATTGATTCCTATCACTGTCTCGGTCTATATATATATATATTTTCTGCATTTCTTTTGTAAATCCATAGACGTTAATTAGCCACCCAAGCTTCTTTTAGTATAGAGTCTTTTGTTTCTCCCTGACCACCAGGCACCGGTCAAAGGTCATACTAGTAGTGGCATCAGATGCATTGTCATGTAGATGGCGCTGTGAAATTTGGGCTTTAGATTTGAACTTAGTATATCTAGAAGGCAACCCCTCCTAGAATGTTCAGTTTCGTGTCTGGGGTTTCAATTCTGCAGTGTGTTAGCGAGATAGACGATTCTGACTATTACAATACCACCACCCGTTTTTTCTTTTTCTTTTCTATTTATACCCTGCCATACCAACTGTTCCAAAATAGGTTTTTTTTCTTCTCTTAAATGTGTTTCCACTACTGCTAATACCTCAAGCTCTTCATTTTCAATTGTTTTAATTCCATCCACTTTTCTGATGTTCTTCCACCTTGCATATTCAAAAACCCAATTTTAACAATTTCTTCTTTCCTAACTACTCTTTTATATATATTTTTTAATTCTTTCTTCTCCATTACATTTATAAATTACTTTCTTACCATTAATTTTAAAAACCCATTCCTTCTCTATCTATATATTTATATCAAAATCAAATTCCTTTTGCTTACTTTTTATATTCCATCCATTCTTTTTAATAATATTACAATTTAAAAACCCACCCCCCTTTATAAGTTTCCCGAAAAAAATTGATTTATCACTTCTTTGTTTTCCTAAATGCAACCCATCTTTACAATATAACTCTCTCTCTCTTTCCAATAAAACAATCCCACACATCCACAAACATAACATTATTTTTCTCACACATTTTTTTCAATCTCTCATTTATAGAACATGCCCTATCTAACAAATAACTCTTGTCAAACCTTGGTAATAATCCAACTATTCCTACTCTTCCTTTAATCATAATCAAATTCCTAATCAAATCTACATACTCATCCATTATTCTCTCTGATGATTCTAATAAATTATTAGTCCCCACCATAACATACACATCTCTACTACCTTGCTTTTTAACTTTATCTGCTACATCCCTAATTCTATCTCCAGGCAAGCATACTCTTACACACCTACTTCTATTTTCTCTTGCAATTATATCCCCACATTCTCTAATTAATGAATCTCCTATCGATACTGTTTCATAATCTACTTTTTCTACTCCATCCATAACATTTTCTAATACCTTCTGGTCTTCCTTATCTATTTCTTCCTTATCATTCCTACTCAATAATTCCTTTATCTCCTCACATTTTATATCTAATGATTTTAATTTTACTTCTACATCCTTCAGTTCTTCCTCTATCTTATTTATTCTTTGACTAATCATCTCCATTACACTATTACTTTCTCCACCCACTATCCTTCGACTATCTACACTTTGAAATCACATTATCACCTCTTTTAACATATTTATACATTGACTGCATAACCATAAACCTATTACATCTTTCCTAGTCTTATTTAAACATTTCAAGTGATATACCTTATCACATATAGTTCATTCTACTACAGCACACTTAATTTATTTTTTCCGATTTTATAAACATTTTGAAATACAAATACAATCCATATTCTTTATTTTACGTTTTTCGAACATTAGATTTTTCTTAAAAGTAAATCTTTTAATAACAAATTTACAAAAAACTAATCAACAATGTTAAAATGTGTTGTGGCTCCATCTTTAGTTTTTTGGGGGAAACTATCGCTAGAACTTTGAACTTTAATTTCTCCAATTTCAGACACTTTTTTATGTTGATAATTAAGATTTTTTTCCGCTGAATCTAAATATGTTATTGGTTTGGCTGAGAAATTTTTAAAAAAAATTTTATGATCGAAAATGCCTACGTCAAAACTGAATTTTTCGATGTCTTGCAAATTTTCAAAAGTTTTTTTGCTATTTACATTAGTTTTGAAGTTAGTTTTAACTTTATTTAAATCTTTTTTGTGCCTGTGCAGTTATTTTTCTTTGATTTAATAATTGTGGTATTATCAGCAGTTTTATTAGGATTTTTAACAACAGGTGGTTGTTCCTTTGCATTGAATTGTGCATTTGAAATCTTTTTACTTTGTTCACTTTTACCGCTATCGGTTGAACTAGTACTAATAACGGTTTGGGATTTGAGCTTGCCTGTGGCGGATCTTGGGCTATTTCACCTATTCATGTCTATTAAATAAATAAAAAAAGACTTACCCCTAGTTTTGCTACTTCTGCTTTTGTTTTTCTTGTAGATTCTTGGATTTATAATATCTCTTAAAACGATTTGATGCTCAGAAATAATCGTCATCTAGTGGCAGTAAAATAAAATAGTTAAAGTTGTTTTTTTCTGTTTTGAAAAAAAAAAGGGAAGGCAAAAAAAAATAAAATAAAATTGAGTGTTAAATACTGGCATAATGAATTAAAGTTTTTTATGGTAAATTGATTTTATTTTTTGGCAGTAAATAGAACTAAATAGACATAGGTAAACAGGGGCAGAATTGTTGGAATAGGGTGTAGAAATAACAAAAAATCAGCAAATGAAATAGGGCAGAGTTAGATGCACAGTGTATTGCATATTTTAAAAAAGACAAATAGTTAATAAATAATTAAATAATACAGGTAAAAATATGTGCTGATACTGATGCATATTTAACTGACCAGTAGGTATGTATATATATATATATATATATATATATATATATATATATATATATATATATATATATATATATATATATGTGTGTGTGTGTGTGTGTACTGTAATCCTGAATGGATATTTAATCTGGGCTTTAATGTGCACAAGATCCCAATCAAGAAAAATAGATCAACATCCGAGAAGTATATAATCACCTCGGTATACGAATAACCAGAGGAAAGTCTCACTGTGAGGATGAAGAAAATGATCAACAAACCACAGTAAAGCCTAAAGCAGAAAACAAAAACATCTTGACAATGATGGAAAAAAATATTTTATTTAAGAGAAGAAATGGCCAAAATACTACAGGAGATAAATGAATTAAGACAAGAACTTTCAGAAAGCACAGCATACATGAATCAAAGGATAGATGATTTAAATTGTAAAATATCAAGGGAAATCTAGGCAAGATTTGGAAGCATAAAAAAGAGAGATGATGCAGGAATAACTGAAAATCATAGTTTTAAAAGTGAGGTGCTTGAAAAATAAAAGACACATCTTTATTTGTGCAATATAAATCAATTCCTAAATACAAAAATATTTAAAGGACAAACATGGGAAGATTCTATTGAGTATATTAAAAGCTTGGAACAATATTTCCAAGTGAACCAAATTAATGAGTTTAGTAAACTGGCAATTTCCTGCAGTCATCTCCATGGCAACTCTCAAGCATGGTGGGAGTCCTTGTTCCACCATCCCAAAACTTTTAAGAATATAAAATGGAATTGTTAAAATGTTTTTGGAGTTAACAACACCATAAGATGATCCTATACCAAGTCATACAGGAAAAACATAAAGGAAATAATGGTGAACATTATTCACAATTTTTCAGGAGAAAAACAGCAAGCCTTCAGACAGTAAATGCATGCCACATATCAGAGTGGCAAGTTGTCAAAATAATCTATTGCAATCTGCCACTCAGTATTGAACAAATGTTATTTACTGCAAATATAAACACAGTTCAACCAATGGCAAAATTATTGAATGAGATAGACATGAGCCAACAACAGAATCTATCATTCAAAGTTTAGGAAGATAAACATACCAATCACACAAACCAGAAGAAAAATAAAGAGTTCTATGGCCACATTGTAAAACCATGAGCTAAGCTGGACAAAGAACTATTAAACCTGATATGTTCATAGGAAGATTGAGTGCCTGAATATGCTCCAAATTGTTGCCCCATGATCAGTCTGACAATGGTCATGCTGGATTCAGGCAGACAAATACCTGTAATATCAAAGAACTATACCACTGGATCCTAACAAAAACTGTGAATAGAAACATTACCTTTGAAGGTGGCACAATTAACATTAGCAAAAAAGTGTAAGTGAAATGTTTGCCCAAGCAAATTTGGATACAGATACATATACAACATAAAAATATGTGAAGTGTTCTTAATAATGACCAGTTGTATCAATAAAGTTGTGTTGGGTTCCAACTTCTTGCACAGAAACAGATGGACTTTAAATTATGAACATCGACTTGTAGTGTGCAATGACAAAAATTTGAAATGCTAAAACCTGATTTACTTGACAATACAGAGGCATGTAGTATGGTTCAGTTGGGCATGGATATAATGGATGAAAAGGCAAATGAAACAAAAATGATTTCTGCCACTGGAACAGAGAAATTCAAATCCATGCTTCACACTTAGAATAAATTATCCTCTGATAGTCCCAGGCTCATTAAAAGAAAAAACCATCAAGCAAATTGAAACATGGAGAAGCATTCCAAGCATGATCCTACCACATACCATAAAAATTTAAAGTAAAGGTCAAGGGACAACTGGAACAAATGTTGAAATGGGGCATTCTTGATAAATGCCTTTAGGTAACTCCCTGGTGGTGGTTACATATGTGTGGTTATGCCTTGATGCACACCAACATTATAGATTATAATATCAGATTGTACTATTCTGCCTCATATGCAAGAATTACTCATGAAATTTAAAGACTAAATAGTATTCTCCACATTTTACTTAATTACTAGCTACTGGTAGATAGATTGCATCATACAGATCACCAATACACAGCTTTTAGTTATGGAGGCCACACCTATCAATTTAATCAAATGCCCTTTGGCTTAGTTACCAGTGGTACTGGTTTATTACGATGTTTGCACCTAGTTTTGTCCCAGACAATCAAAAAAATTTTAACCATAAATGTGGATGAAGTTATGGTAACACTTCCAACACTTAGAACTATTTTTTGCAGAATGCAAATGAAAGGACTCAAAATCAACTGAAAGAAAAGTATATTGGATTGGAATCTGATGAGGTAGTATTTTTGGGTCATTTGGTGGGACAAACAAGAATCAAACCCCACCATGACAAAATTTAGGGCAATTACTGATTGTACCATACCTAAAACAAGAAAGGACATTCGGACCTTTTTATGACCATGTAACTTTTACAACAGATTCTGCAAAAACTTTTCTGACTGAATGGAGCTTTTACTAAGGCTGCTCAGAATGGATACATGTTGGAACTGGACCACAAAAAAGAAGAAGCATTTTCTAAGATTAAGAAAAGTTTTATAATACAAGTGGTGCATGCATACCCAGACTTCAACATACCCTTTATAATTCAGACTAATTTCACTGCATATGGATTAGATGTAACTCTATTACAAATTCAGTAAGACAGTCAGATAGGGGTCTTGTATTTCATAAGCAGGATGTTGAAAAGACACACATGTAATTATACTGTTACATAAAAAGAAGCCCTTGTGATCGGATGAGCATTGGAAATCTTTTGTCCTATGATACTAGGCTCTGAAGTAATAGTGATCATGGACCACAAGTGTCTGAAATTTCTAAATCAGAGTTACCTCACTAATAGATGTTTGTTTTGGTGGAGTTTGTTCCTCCAAGAGTTTAATTACATAGTGAAACATTACAAAGGAGCTGAGAACATGGTGTCCAACATCCTCAGCCATAATCCTATTCAAACTTAACAACACCTGAGAATAGACCAAGCATATATGATAAGCATACCATCAGGCAAGGACAAATGTCAAAGAGATAGCATGATGATAAGGACCTAAACCAGATCATAACACTGCATACACAATCTCCCCAAAGGGATGATACTATGCTAGATAAAAAGAGGTATCAATACAAGATAAAGCAGTTTTATACTACCAAAATAAAAAAAAAACATCGATGAATGGAGAGTGATGGAACCACAAGCCATTCAGACCCTCTCATCGATTACATTCACTGGTTATATTGTACAGGTCAAAATAGTATGCTCACTTAACAAGATTCAAAACCTAAGCAAAAGTACCTTGAATCTAATCAGGCTTGAGATACACAGGTCTGGAGCAATCCTGAATTCTAATCTATTTCTATTCTTCGAATCTCTGACCCAATGAACAACAATCCTGATGATACAGCAGAATTATTTTAATCCATGGCCCAGAATCAAAATGGTAGAGCATAAGATCAGACTGATGATGATGATCGAGATCAAAGTAGCCCAGAAATTACATTTTTGAAAGTTATACTTATTAATGCTAAGTTATTAGCTAAAGAAATAGTTCTAAATAGTAATTAGAGAATGATAATTCTACAATAAACCAGGATTTACATGGAATATATATTTAATAATATATTGAGAAATTGCATATATATATATATATATATATATATATATATATATATATATATATATATATATATATATATATATATATATATATATATATATATATATATATATATTGCAAAATTGTTTCATGCTTGGAGTGTTATTATACATTTGCAAAACTTGGGATTTGTTTTTATAAAATCCCATTTACATTAATTATTTGACGAATATAATTTTATGGAGTGGATTATAACTTGTGTGGAGTTAATATGACAATTTAGCAACATTTTACTAACAGAACATTGTGGATGCATAAAATAATCTACAAGATCAGAACAGATTCAGATTACAGAAAGATACCTGATAATTTAGCATTAATCATTTTGACAAATAAATATAAATATACAGTCTCAATCATTTATTTACAATCTTAAAATCATTATATATGTTTGATAGGCATTGTTTGAAAAAGTCGTCTTTGAGAAATATATATAAGAAACAAACAATGCACTACATTTACGAGAATAAATTATACAATCCTTAATACAAATTAGATTTATGTCTATGGGAATCAATAAACATTTTTAAAGAAAGCAGTTTTAAAATCAACATACTGACTAATTAACATGTTGGTGCATTTCCGGAGTGAGTCATTATTTCCAACACCTAACAAAAGGTCAAACAGGCATAAATCCATTAACTAAAACAGTAACTATGCAAGCATGTAATAAAGAAATCTGGCCTTCATGGCAGTTTTGGGTATTGTATCATTTTTAAAAAAAAATATTTGAAACAAACTTAAGATTTGATATGCCCGTGCATTCTGGTGGAGCGATATTGATGGAGAGGCTGGGTTTGAAAACCAAAGCTGGATGTATGGTCATCTGCAGCACATCAACCTCATAAGCCTCATGTTCCACAGGGAGTAGTGTCCCTGATTATGAATGATTTTGAAAACTAATAGGTGGGGAGATTCAGGCTTCCATGTCCCCAAAGACAAAACAATCAAAAAATGGAGAAGATAAAATATCAGAATAAAGGAAAAGGTATGTCAGCAATGTTTATATAATTTTATTAATATTATTTTAAAATTTGGAAATGGTCTAACCCCTTGTGCAGTAACCTGTTTTCAATCCTGAGTCATTTAACAAAGTGTAATGAATATTAACTCTTTTCTATAGCATTAAACTAATAAAATTTATATTTAAATTTGATTTCCATATACATAATATGGATTACATTAGCTTTTTAGGCAACAGCAGGAAAGAATGGACTATTTATATTAATCAAAGTTCACGATCTTTTAAAATGAAATTTTAAAGACAAATTCAAAGCAGTAAATTTAGCAGAATTCATCCACAGCAAAAGTTTTTAATTGACTGTAAGAATAACAAATTTAAAATGAAACCAAACTCGTGAGCAACTTCTATTTAATATAAACAAACCTTTATTGATAGGTTTTGGACTATTTATATTAATGAAGGTTCACAATCTTTTAAGATGAAATTTCAAAGACAACTTCAAAGCAGTAAATTTAGCAGAATTCATCCACAGTCAAATTTTTAATTGACTTTAAGAATAACGAGTTTAAAATGAAACTGAACTCGTGAGCAATTTCTATTTAATATAAACAAAACTTTATTGATAGGTTTTAAGATGAAGCCCTGCTTCTTTCCAAATTAAACAATTATTTGCCCCCTTTTTCCAGACTCGCGAATTTGGCGATTTTTGGCATATTAATGAAAATAAATTATATCTATACATTAAACAAAATACATTATATTAGTAAGGGATTTTAGAGAAAGAATTTCAGAGCATAATTAGCAGAAACTTATAAATTAATATCTGAATTAAAATACAAAGGTTTAACTACATCTTATTAAAAACCACAAAAGAAATTTATGTATTAAGGCAGCTCTATGTTATGTGAGGTTACCTCAGAAAGCAAGTAGATGCAGTGGAAGCAGTCATTTTGTATGACCAGTCTGATGGAACATGGCAGCAGCAGGCAAACAGTTCTTTGAGAGAAGAAAAGAAAGGTGAAAGAGTCCATTACTCAAACTTCACAGTGCAGAACTTGGGTTGGCTTCTTAAAATTTATTTTACTGATACTAACTAATGGAAAAATAACTAAACCAACTCCACTGAAATGTAACTAAACTCAAGTGACTAAAAACTAACTTCTTTTCTTCTATGGCTCCTTTTATACACCCTTTAATCCTGCCCAGAATGCAATCTCAGTTTCCCACAGCTATCTCTGTAATCTCTTGATTAAGTAAAAAAAAACATTCAATTAGTAAAATATTTTTTAAAAAAAAATAAGGCTTGAAATATCTGTTTATGTATTTTTAAAGATTTGAAACAACTAACAAAAGAATTTTACTTAATGAAAACAAGCTGAAACTAGATAAATATTATTTCAGTATTTTGAACCTTCCCCATTTTTGTTTGTTTTTACATTCCAATATTTTACTTAAATACACATATATAAAAAGATATTTACAATTATATAAAGAAAACATCTAATTTTCAGCAATAAATATTATTAGAATATATGCATCACACAAACTACTGTTTCACTTTTCTAAATATAATTAATATTACTAATTTTCCTAATCATTATGTATACAGTATGTGGATGAATGCATATATTTATGGTGAAGTCTGAATTGTAGGCCCCACAGGAGGTTAGCGTAGATGGTGAAGCATGAAGCTCGATGATGATTCTACATCAACTGCTTCAATATGGATATTACAGAACTCTCAAAACTGAATATTGCCTCAAGCACTGGTTCTATTGGACCAATAAGCACTGGAACATTATAAAGATATTGAACAAATGTAAAATATGTCAGCACACAAAATCATGTAATAGAGCATATACAACACAAATGAAATCAATCATGCCTAACAACTCAAAGGACATAATGGCCATGGATGTTTATGGCCCTCTGTCACCATTCAATAGAAAAATATATATATATTCATTATATAAACCTTTTTTTCAAATTCATGGCAGAATGATTACCTGTGAAACTATAAAGGTTTTAGAATCCTCACATTTTACCTTAGTCGGGAAACTAGAAATTATTCTGACAAACCCCATCCTTTAGTATCAGACAAATGGAACAAACACATTACTAAGTGGGAAGTTAAACACATACTTATGTCCATTGGTAATACCAAAGTAATGCCTGTGAAAGAGTTATGCAAGAGTTAGGAAGGCTTATTCATATATACTTACTAACAAACTATATGGGATGGGTTAAACAGATGCCTCAAATACTAAATTAACAAACTGTTCTGCACACAAATCCACAGAACTCCCTCCAACACAGTTACAATTTGAAAAAAAAATGTACCAAAACTCTTCAAGGCAAACTTTCTAGGGAGTAGGGGCATAACAATTGACGTGGAATTAGACAAAAAAAGGCTCAAGCATGTATGCACCAGATGAGTCTCAAAAGAAATAAAATGAAACACATCACCCAAAAATACCAGTTTAAGGTAGGGGATAGAGTGATGGTCATAACACCTCATGTGAGCATTCCAGACAAGTTCTAATATAAAAAAATGTAAGTTCTTTGAAGGTTCTTTTGAAATTGTAGAGTGCAGCAGGGAAAATGCTTTCTGCATTAAAACAGAATAAAGAATATAAGGTACATACAATGCCCATGTGCTAAAACCCACACCATAGTACCAAGGGCACCCTAGAAATCATCTCATATGTATAGTAAATATTAGTGTAAGAAATAAACTCAATAAGACTTTTAATGGTCATCCCCATTTAGAAGTCTCATTGGAGAGGTGGATGTTGTGTCGGACATTACCCAATGTCCATCCATAAATGGCTGTAAACTGCATTACAGCATGTTCATATATATATATATATATATATATATAATAAGTAAATTTGTATATACAAATTGTGCCATATATAAGCACAACAAATATATAAATGTGCTACATTAATAAAAGAACTTGGGTCTAAGCATATTATACTCACACAGACCAGTTAAAAAAATGGATACAGGAATGTTGTATGCAAACACATAGGTGTATAATACATTAATGTCTTTTTTTTTCTTGTATATTTTCATTTTACATGTAAATTTCTGGTTATGTACTTTTCTTTTCTCTTAAAACACTCAAATGGAGAAAAGCAAACTGTATTAATCAAATTGGTCATGTATTGGAACATATTGGTAAAAGAAATATAATTAAAGTAATTGTTCCAACATATTTGCAAATTTTTGTTTTAATTACTTCTCTAAAAACTTTTTAATCTTGTTCTGCAATCAAAGAATTTTAAGTGTTGGCAAACAATTGTAATCAATAAGCAAAATTGTCATTAATGAATGTTGTAATTAAAATGTCATTTGTTTAGCTAAAATAAAATTCCTTTTGAATTAATCTCTGTTAAAAGAAGTCTGAGAATTCAAGATGGAAACTAAGTATTAAAATCATGTTATACAGAGTTTAAACAAAGAAAAAAAAATAGAAAAGAATGTTTATGATTTAAATGATTAACTTAAATAAAAGGTTGGCTGATTCATACTTCTTAGTAGGGTACCTGAATTGCTACTGTAATGAGTGGGGTTGATAGGTTTTTGTCAGTGCTGTGGGATTCATTAATTTTCTTTCCTTCTTCATTATTCATTCACTACTTTTGGTTTCGGAATTCTCCAGTTATTCAGACACTTAGAGATTCATTTTCTTACATGATTCATTGGGTTAGAACTATCACTGTTATCCTTATATGAAATCAATTATGAAATTCATTTACAAACTAATGACCTCTTGTATATATGGTTAATCTTTTAGAATAGTGCATGGAAAATATTAATGCTGAGAAAACCATAAAATGTTGTTGAGGGAATTATTGCATTGTGCTATGGAAGTCACTTGGAAAAGCAGCAAAAACGAAAATTATTTAATGCCAAAGTAATAACATCCTGAAATTTTCATGAGTATCCATGTGACAAGAAAGAAGAATATGAAGCAACATCCCATAAGTTCCATCCAGCACAATGGGGTAGATAATGAGCTGGTGTACCCACACTTTTTCCATTAAAATCACTAAGATGTGATATGCCAGTTTTAATCAGCCATGATTTTGATAAAGGCCACTTTACCTATGCCTCAATGATTTGAAAACTCTGCCACATAATCAGATGACTTGAAGCCCACTAAACACTCAATCAGAAGAAGTTAAAGACACCTCAATTAGTTTAATTTCCAATTTCCATAAATGGTTAATGGATTAACTTTGCTATTTCCAATATTTTTCAATATATTTATTTATTAATCATTTAAAAAAAGAAAGTTTCTAACATACACTAGATTTTGCAGTTTTTACAGGTATAATAATATGGCTTTTACTTAAATCTTATTATTCATTAGCTTCACCAAAAATTCCAGTAACATAAATCCTAAATTTATTACAGTGATGGTTTCATAAAATTATCTCCTGGGTAGTATTTCAAACGAGTTTGCAATCATTTTTCTCTTATTGTTATGGCATAAAATCTTCATATATATATATATATATATATATATATATATATATATATATATATATATATATATATATATATATATATATATATATATATATATATATATATATATATATATATATAACATGCACATCCACTTGGTTTATATCAGTGAATATAACATCTCATGCTGAGTGTCTAAACATATTTAGCCATATAGACCTTATGTTATTATTGTCAATGTGGCACCTTATGTTGAGTGTTTTAATGAGTTTATTTTATTGTAAACTATTCATAAGCATTTCAATTGATAATATTATATTTAAGGTGATTTGTAATATACATTTGTGCTGCACATGTATGTGTATAAGAACTTGTCTTTTATGAAATGCCAAATATATATACAGCACCTCATGTGTGAGTGCCCTTAGGTGGTTATTCCATTGCAATCTCACTGGTATATGTTTAAATCACAAAAATTATAATGTTACATAGTGAAATATTCTTATAATGCATATACAATAATTACACTCAGCTAAAATGCATATAATTGATAATAAAAATATTCTACATTAATGTTAATTGTTTTAACATAGCTCAAATTAATAAAATGATAATGTGATTCGGTTTATAAATTAAATAAATATTTATTACATCATGAGACTAGGAAGTGACATACAAGTGGTAATAAAGCATTACATTGAGCCAGTATCCTACAGGATATTACCTCAATGGCATAAAAACACTACCCCCCCTATTACTATCTCAAATAATAACTCAAAAATAACTAATTATTAAGATTAAACTAATAAATAAATCTTAATCTTTTACTTTAAAATAATGTAGCTAAAATAATCTCAGGTTTTTAAACTAATTCGAGTTAATCAAAATTACGCAAGTAAAGCAGGATAACGGATTTAATATCATACTCATCCACACCTAATTGATAACAATAATAATAATAATAATAATAATAATAATAATAATAATAATAATAATAATAATAATAATAATAATAATAATAATAATAATAATAATAATAATAATAATAATAATAATAATAATAATAATAATAATAATAATAATAATAATAATAATAATAATAATAATAATTTTCATTGTATGATAAAAGATATAATATAACATAATATTTTGTCTTTCATATAATATCATAAATAAAATATGTGGTAATATCTTATAATCTGAAAAATATATGTGGCAACAGATAGCATTATAATTATGTGTAATATTATAATAATTAACTTATGGCCATAATGATAATGTAAATGTATTTTCTTAAATAAATAAACTTAAGAAAATATAATAATTCCTAAATAATAATTTACTTATTACTGTGCAAATATTATGTTTTGATTCAAACCCTCTGTGATCAAGTGTTTTGCAATGTGGAAAAAAATTAGCTTAAGACACAAATTTAGAAAAACAAGTTTGACAGTTTTTTTTTTTTATTGTAATAAAACTAACAAATAATCTATTTACAATATTTAAAGTCTTGAAATAAATCTTATATCATTACAATTTCCAGTTTTCTCACAATAAACTTAATAAAATAAAAATATAAACATTAAGTCTTCATTCCAACTTTTAAAATAGTTTGTCTATTTTACGTATTCATCTGAATGCTAGTAATAATAACAATAATTAAACTACATAACATTTGGATATTATTTATCATTAAATGCCACTACAATATGCTTCCTTTAAATACACATAAGTTATGAAGCATTAAAAAAATACAAAAATTAATAATACTAATATGTATCTCTTAATTTATTCTTAATCACTAAAATAGTTTTTTATAGCAATGTTGTTATTATTAAACAAACATATTCATTTCAGTTCATTAACAAAATGAGTGGATACAATTGATAATCTCATTATCATACATAATATCTCTTACTTAGATTGATCTAATATGGAATAGGTGTAAGTGTGGGTGTATTTATCATTAAATAATAACTATGACATATAGGTTTGCTTTATCCTATAGTGTTTTGTTTTAAAACACTGTCCATTAATAATATGCAATAACTATAAGTTTTAAAATATCTAAAGCTATTCAAAATTCGGGAACAACCTCATTTATCATTTACATACTTTCATGAAATTTATTTTTTCAAAAAATAAAATATAGAAAATATTTTATGATTCTTTATGTTTAATTCTTTTTGATTCTCAACTCCATTTGTATTTTTCTTATCATCCTCTAAAGTAAGCAAACCTATCTTATTCATTTTAAATAACGATCCTTAAACTCTAAAATTATCTAACATTTCCATTAAAAATACATTTCTGTATGATGTAATGCTTTAAAAAATCGTGATAGTGAACAGATATGTAGGTATAGAGACAAATTAGAGTCTCAACTCAATAGTAAATATATTAGATAGTCATCATGGTACAGTGTATAAATAAAGAGAGGCATGACTTATCTGTCTAATGACCTCTACTACAAATAACATTGCCCAAGCTATTTCTTCAGCTTTTGGGAACATGAATATTCAATATAAAAGTTAAACACTGTCCACAGAAAATATACAAGCTACAGAGCTCCATTATCTGTACCTGCATGATTATTAAGATCATAATGTTTATTTCTATTCCCATAACAAATACCTACATTAAAAGCACCTCTTTGGTTTTATGTTTAAATTAATTCCAAGTCACTACCCTTTACAAATTTTCTTAGAGATTTATCAATCTACATTGACAATAATTCTGACAACATGTTCAAGATAACAAATAAAATTGACTTATAAGTATAATAATCTTAACTGATCAACAAGAAAAGGTTATTTCATTTTCTTATCAAATATACTTGAACAAAAATCCAAATGACTATTACCAATACTTTCAACATTTAAGAAATACTAATTTTTTTTTATAAAAGACTCATATAATTATTCATTACTAAATTGTATTATACCAGTAATATGGAATAAAAGTATACATATTTTTATAGCAAATAAATTCTGACTTCTATAATCTTTATGTTTGTATAATGTATTCACATGTATTCATATGTTCATACTATAACATTACATAATTCGTTGATAATATAAAGAAAACAAATACATCATAAAATATTAATATTTACAACTATTACCTAAGTGATATATCTACTTGTCAATTACTTATATGATGTCTTTTTGTCCATAATTAAAATAAAATATTGCATAATATAGCATTCATTTATATTATCATACTTAAAATATTAAACTCCCTAAATTATTCAAATATCTTTTATAAAAATTACAATATTATTAGTAAATAGCTAATCCTTTATGTACCTATCCTATTCTATTTATAAATAAAATTAAAATTAATACGAAGATTAGTTTTGAAAAAAATAAGTCAAAGACATATCTACTATAAAAATTTCAATGAAGAATGTACTTGTTACAAAAAATGTTTTCATTTCCTCGAGATTTCTTTACCAACTCTTGAGGAGCGATTGAAATCTTCAACACTTGTTGCTTTGCTTTTGTTGGAACAATTGATGATGAAAAAAGTACCTTACCCAAAAATGATGCATGTTCCATAGATTCCTTCCAAATATGACGAATGAAGGGTTAAAATAAATGATGAAAAAAAAAATGAAAAGTTGACTTCAGAAATCTAAAAATATTGGTAAAACTAATCACTGATATGTTCTGAAAAGTTTGTAGAAATAATAGTTCATTGCCTCTATTATTCAGAACAGTCATTATTGACATAGTTTACACTTATAATACTTTAAAAATAACACTTCAAAGCTTTCCTTCCATAGGATCATCTGATGGCTTCCAGTGTCTTAGAAATGGCGATATGAATTTGGACATCCGGATATGATTCTTGCACATTTTAAAAATATTTCCAGGAATTCAATATTTATTTATTATTCATAATTTTATCATCTATACCGTTTTATTGTCAGGATATGCATTATTACTTATCCAAGGATAATTATATTTTCTATTATTGGTTCCAATTATCGGTCTTCCATAAGTTATTATAATGTGTGTAGTCTTTTAAAAATAGTAAAGACTTATTACATATGGTTTTTTTAGTAACTGTCTTCATTTCACCATCATTTTATGACAGTTTAAAATAATTTAATAATGTTCTCTTAAAAAAAAAAAAAAAAACATTTTTTTTTTCATTTTTTTTCTTTAAATAATATTTACTTTCACCTAATTCAAAGATTTAAAGTTTGACCATATCATTTTTATGTTTCCAATACAACTATCTTTCCAAAAAAAAATGCATTATAATTTTAAATTTCCTATCAATTTTCCTGTTCAGCTATTCACATATTGTCGAGTATATGATTTTAGCTAATAAAATGATTCTTCTTGTTAAAATTAATAATATTATATTTTTAATTACAACTTTTACTTCCAAAATCCCTTTAAACAAGTGTGTATTTTTTCTTGGTACTTCCATGTTTTATGCAACATTTAATTAAATTTTAGCAAAAAGTCTGGTAAGGGAATTTAGCTGACTAGCACTGCATAATTTAGGTAATAAATTTATAACTTATTTATAATACTTTCTTTGCTAAATAATTAAATTGATACACTTCTCAGTTTCAAATCAATTATTAGAGAGCTATTATAGCATCGAATTGACTAATATAAAGCAAATTAAATTGACAAAAGCAAAATTGACTAACAGATGCAAACTGAAAATAATTGAGTATCGGTATTTATACCCAGTTAAATCAGACATTGGATTGGTGGATTAAACGTTTACCTAATACCTTAATTTACATATAAATTTGATATTATACAATTAAAATCAAAAATAAAATAATGATTCATTCTTTTTAAAAATATTACTTAAAAATATTAATTTTAAATCAATTGTTATAATTTATTAAACATAACTAAACATTTTAAAATGACTTTTAAAAATAATATTCTATCAATTTCTTCCACCTTTAGATTTTAATGTATCTATTTTCTTTAAAATAATATATATATATATATATATATATATATATATATATATATATATATATATATATATATATATATATATATATATACTAACTACATTCATCTTTTAAAAACTATTTAAACATTATATGATAACTAATTTTAATAGTTAATCTTGTGATAGATAAATAAATATCGTCAATTCTATAATTTAATTTTGAGGTAATTTTTGAAACTTTGTTAACAAAAACACTAATAAGCATGCTTGTATAATTGTAGATATGTCACATGAATTACAACTGAGACAGACTCTATCAGATGCTGTCTGGGGAAATTAAGTATTTAATTGAAACAAATATTATATTAAAGAATTAATATAATAATATAATTTGGAATAATAATTTTGATACCATAAAATTAAATATACATTTCTCTAAAACAAAAACTACTTTTAAAACACATAATATTAAATATAATTGTTAAATATAATTTATACTATACAATATAGTATTTATTTAATTGTAGGTTATTGCTGTTAAAATTCAACTCTTAGTACATATTTAAAAGATTTATTACTACACTATTTTATTATGGCCAGCTTTCCCAACCATATACAATTATACATTTAGCTTTATTTAACTGTTTTAAATATGTTGAGCACGATTTTAGGCATTAAATATTTCTATCTTGCTTTAATTGAACTTTTAAAAAGATTATCAACATAACATAGTCATCATAGCAAGAGAACACATCTTAAATTTAATTTTTTTTTTTTAGTAAATTGATATAATAATTTTATTCTAACCTAAAGAAATGGGCACTATATATATATATATATATATATATATATATATATATATATATATATATATATATATATATATATATATATAGCACATTTGTTTTTATTCACTTATATTAAATGGGGTTTACTGCAATAATTTAAAATACATTATTGTGTAACCGTAAATCTGTTACCTAATAAACATAGTTCAAATTATGTAAATTATATTGCATTTATGTGTGAGGGGGGAGTAAAAATTTCACATCACTTTAATCATTATTAACCATTGCAAATAATTTTAGAGGTTTATTAGTATTATTAGTTATATAAAAGTGTATCTATTCTCATTTATTTTCAATATATGTGGGTTTGCAATAATATTTTTTTGTTTTATTTTTGTATTATTTTATTTGATATAAAAGTTACTCTTGCCTTATCAATCACATACCCATATTTCCTATTTAACTTACCCATTGAAGAGCCTAGATATATCACATACTGAGATAGTCAAATTGGATATCCCTCTACCATATGGGGGTTAAATATTTACTCTTATGCCCCAAATGAAGGTGGAAATTTTATTTTATTCATTTCTAGGAGGGGCACATAAAAGGTATCTGTAAGCAGTGATTTCAACAATATGTACATGCCATAAGTCTTAAACATTTGTTAACCAAAGAGGTTTGTAATTGGCAGAGTTGTGTCAATCCCTCTTTCTAACAGTTTAGTTAAAGATATTGATATGTTACAGGTATAGACAATTGGCTAAATTGTTATCCTTTCTTTACCCTGTTAAATCTTAATCACTTCATGCTCAGTGCAAAACTAGAAGCAGAATTATGCATGAAACTATCATCCAGTACAATATATTTAACAGCAGAATTACATCCAATTCTTGGTTAATATTTAACAAAGGTGAGTGTTGGAAATTATTCTTGAAAGTAAACCATGGAAGTAAACCATGAAAATGAATTATGTAAGTCAACTATGGAAATCAATAAATATATGATAATTCATAAATTTAAATGTGATCTGATATTAGCTCTAAATATAGGTGCTGGATATCGATTCTAGAGATATTTGAAATATTAAAACACAAGACATGCATGTAAATTTATAATAATAACAAATATTTTTACATTTAAATAAGAAAGAAACACACATATACATAATATCAGTACAATCTCTAATATTATATGAAAATCACATTAACCAAATAATAATAATAATAATAATAATAATAATAATAATAATAATAACAACAATAATAATAATAATAATAATAATAATAATAATAATAATAATAATAATGATGATGATGATGATGATGATAATAATAATAATAATAATAATAATAATAATAATAATAATAATAAATATTTCAGATTAGCTAAATTTCCCTAAAAGTTAATCATGCTTTTTACCCATATCTCAATTTAGTATTAATGCGCTTATACATGGAATCAGAATTTTGCATTTAAATATAAATATGAAAGTATATTATAACTTTACACAAAGCTTATAATTTCTTGGGACCCCTTTCATTACAACAATTATAAATTGAGCTGTTCCAACAACAAATAATATTTAGTATTTTTTATGTAAAGATAATGTTATATCTAAACTTTTAACCATTCTAAATAATTGGTTGGAATGTAAAACCATAGTTTTAATCCCATGCATATTAAATTTTTCACCTCTATCTCTCTGTCATTCTGATCATCATGTTACCACTTTAGTGACTGTATACATCTTGAACAGCGCTAGTATGTTGCCACAGCTTGACAATTTCTAAATTAAGTACTTTCCATAAACTCTGACTATGGATCAGCCAGCTTATAAATTAAAGTAATTCTTTGTCATCCCCACATCATCACATACTTCTGACTACAGCCCTCATTCTGTCATAGCAACTTTTATCCTATCTTTCCAAAAAATCTCCAGATATTTTATAGCATTATGCAGCCCTTCATAATGCACACATCAGCATCTCAGTAAGGGAAATTTAACAATTCACAATATCAAATGCTAGCATTGTCCAGAGAACAGTCTTATTTCTGAGGCTACATATTATGTGAGAAACTAGTCTCTACACATCTAATTTAACTAGGCATAGTAAACTTTTATCATTACTGTATCAACAATTCCCTACTTAAACAATTAAAGACAAATGGCAATGGAATCAAGTCTTCAATCTCCTAATACTGCATAAATAGTAGCTAAATTATAGGATAGTTATTTCTATCTATCCCTTCAAGGTGGTAAGATAATGCTACCTCAGTAACAAGCTTTACAGATTTACAAATACACACACATGGTAATTATAGTCTTAATGCAAATGACAAATTCTGACCAATCATGAACCAAACCCATTAATTCTCTTAATTCAAAAAGTCAAGCACACAGCAACACCCATCCAATTTTTATAATCATAACAGATAAAATCAACATATTAAAACATAACAATGACCATTCAAACACTTTTCACACATCCAATAACATGCATATACTTTTGATAATGAAAAAAAATTCTATTTTTTTTTCTTTTGAAAAATATATAAGCATTTCTGTTTAATCATTATTACATAATAACATTTTTTTTAAATTTCAATGGTTTCTTATGGGCCAAAATCATCTCTTTTAAAAAATTAGTATAACTATTAAATCTCTATCAAACTTACTACAAACATATAAGTAAAGCAAAATAAATAAACAATAAAACATTACACATTGTCTCTTGGTTTGAGTTTCTTTGAAACTCAGTCTGAATATTTCATACTGTCTAGGCCAATTTGACAGAACACATTGTAACATTTTTTTCTTATTACTAGGCCTCTATACACCTCAAATTTATATTTGAGTGTGAGTTGATCAAGCTGTATCAAAAGAAAAAAGAAAGTTGTTTTTCTATTCTAAAAACACAGCTATTTTTCCTGATCAACTTCAGCCTATTAATTGTTATGAATTGTGCTATTGACAAAATCAACTTTTAATTTTATTTACTATGGGCGCCAGAATTCCTAGAATCCACTGAAATATGTCAACATTTCTCCAGTTGTAAAACAAAAAAAAATAAAAAATTTTTATTATATTTTTTTAAGCTAATTCTACCGTAATGAGAATTAATGATTTTTAGATTATTAGTCCTGGCGTATTGAAACATATTCAAAGGTAACTTACATTTAAATCTTATTACACTAAAAATAAATTTAATAATAAAAAATAATAACTATTATTAATAACGCACAAATGAGAATTGATATTAGAAATATTTTTAATTTTGACAAACTAAAATACTTCATGTTAAGTAGCTAATTAATACCTTGGAGAGAACACATTTAATTCAGGTGGGAAATATCCAGAAAATATAAATATCAGTTAAAATAAACAAAAAGTTCTTGGTTAAATAAGAGTCTCTCATATAGAAAAATTAAAGTCACTATCGGGATTCTTTTATACGCATATTTTTACGAGTAGTTTTAAATAGTTAACTTTGTCACAATCAGGATAATTATTCTTACCGGTAAGTTTCATGAATTCAGTAGTAGATAACTATGCATAGTTTTTTGGTTATAATGAGCTCGGCCTTTTGGTTATTGCTTGATCTTGTGGTCCATTTCCCCAGTCGGTCACAAGGCTTTTCCTGGTGTACATCATTAGGTCCGATGTCTTCAGAAGCTCGGTTCACTGCGACATGCCAATTCCTTCAGCGAAGAGCGATCTTGGATCTATTAATGTTATCCAAGACCAACTAGAGAAACAAAACGAACAAGACGTTCCTTCAACGGATCCTTCCTTTTTATATCCAGTTTTCAGGACTTCTGCGCATGCTAGTACCATGCCTTTTAATCTTATCCAGTCTTTATAAATTTTATGTAATAAAGTCTTTATTTTCTTCAAGTTTTCGGCCATCTTTAATTAATTTGAATATTTCTACTTTCATCTTATCTTTTTTTTACTTGCTTTTGGAATTCTTTTGTTCTCTCCAATTACTGTTATTACTAATCACATAAAAAAATAAGAAGAATAATTCAACCCTCATTGTACATTTTTTTTAAAAAAAAAAAATTACTCAACAAAATTTTAAATCCACTTTTATCTTTTAGTTTTTTTTTACCCAATGCCAATATATTTGCAACGTATATAAATAAACGTTACAATGACAACCCAACTCGGGCTTCGATTTAACAACTACAACCTGAGATGAGTTGTAATGATAAAGAACATTACAATGATGACTCAAAGAAACTCACAGCTGGAAAATAAATTATGATTTTTTTGACAAAAGAAAAAAATTATAAAAAAAAACTAACTAATTAAACCCTGATTATTAAAATATGAAAGAAGATATTTTTTTAATATGACTTCCAGAAAGAAAAAAATATATATGTATATTTTTTTATATATGTCTAAAAACACGATCGTGGCTGATGTAGACATAAGTCACAAGTATTTGACCAGGTAGGCGGTTACTGAAGAGGGGAATAACATAGCCCCGAGTCCTTATCTGCAGTATATGAACATAAGACCGTATTTAAATGCTCGTCAGACTACTTCTAGCAGAGATCCCAATAAAGGGGAAGGCGGATCAAGTTGGTCCAAGTTGCCACGAGCCTGTAAGACTCAGAACGATGAGCAACGCTCGTTTGTGCTTATAACTTGGGCTTCTTATTGTTAATATTACACTAAAGCGGATAGGACACAGATGAATGTAGAAATATTTTCCATTCCCACCGTGTTAGACCTAAAAGTGGGCGTTAAAGCGGAACGTTGCTTGTGAATGAGTCTACACAATATATCAGCACGCTACTACAGAAAACAAAAATATGAATATGAATTTAAAAACTTAAGAATAAAATTAGTGTAAACCCCTATTTTATTCTCATCTCCTGGCACTGGTGGTATTGTAACGTTTATTTATATACGTTACAAATATATTGGCATTGGGTAAAAAAAAACTAAAAGATAAAAGTGGATTTAAAATTTTGTTGAGTAATTTTTTTTAAAAAAAAAAAAACGTACAATGAGGGTTGAATTATTCTTCTTATTTTTTTTTATGTGATTAGTAATAACAGTAATTGGAGAGAACAAAAGAATTCCAAAAGCAAGTAAAAAAAGATAAGCTGAAAGTAGAAATACTCAAATTAATTAAAGATGGCCGAAAACTTGAAGAAAATAAAGACTTTATTACATAAAATTTATAAAGACTGGATAAGATTAAAAAGGCATGGTACTAGCATGCGCAGAAGTCCTGAAAACTGGATATAAAAAGGAGGGATCCGGTTGAAGGAACGTCTTGTTCGTTTTGTTTCTCTAGTTGGTCTTGGATAACATTAATAGATCCAAGATCGCTCTTCGCTGAAGGAATTCGGCATGTCGCAGTGAACTGGAGCTCCTGAAGACATCGGACCTAATGATGTACACCAGGAAAAGCCTTCGTGACCCACTGGGAAATGGACCACAAGATCAAGCAATAACCAAAAGGCCGAGCTCATTATAACCAAAAAACTATGCATAGTTATCTACTACTGAATTCATGAAACTTACCGGTAAGAATAATTATCCTGATTGTGACAAAGTTAACTATTTAAAACTACTCGTAAAAATATACGTATAAAAGAATCCCGATAGTGACTTTAATTTTTCTATATGAGAGACTCTTATTTAACCAAGAACTTTTTGTTTATTTTAACTGATATTTATATTTTCTGGATATTTCCCACCTGAATTAAATGTGTTCTCTCCAAGGTATTAATTAGCTACTTAACATGAAGTATTTTAGTTTGTCAAAATTAAAAATATTTCTAATATCAATTCTCATTTGTGCGTTATTAATAATAGTTATTATTTTTTATTATTAAATTTATTTTTAGTGTAATAAGATTTAAACGTAAGTTACCTTTGCCAATATGTTTCAATACGCCCAGGACTAATAATCGTAAAAATCATTAATTCTCATTACGGTAGAATTACCACCCCTTAAAAAAAATATATAATAAAAATCTTTTTATTTTTTTTTGTTTTACAACTTGCGAGAGGTGCTGGCGACATATTTCAGTGGATTCTTAGGAATTCTGGTGCCCATAGTAAATAAAATTAAAAATTGATTTTGTCAATAGCACAATTCGTACAATTAATAGGCTGAAGTTGATCAGGAAAAATAGCTGTGTTTTTAGAATAGAAATACAACTTTTTTTTTTCTTTTGATACAGCTTGATCAACTCATGCTCAAATATAAATTTGAGGTGTATAGAGGCCTAGTAATAAGAAAAACATTACAACATGTAGGTATTATTCACAAACACCAATTACCATTTTAGTTCACTGCCTTGGAAAAATGCAATAGATCACATAGATGCACATAAAATTATTTTCACTCAAGATGTAGCTACATTTAGTGTAATAATTAAACTGTTTAAAATTAATCCTGAAGATCACTTTCATTTTGTTAATACTTTTCTTCTCGGGTTCGAATTTAGATGCTTGGTTTCTCAATTTAGTTTCTTTAAGTGTCATCATTTTTTTCCTATTTTGGTTTTTTTAGCTTTATTAGTAGAAAAAGAAAATTCAAATGAAATAGTATTCTAGATGCTTTTTCTCTTGTTTCTTTTATTATATTCTTAGGTTTGAGTCACAATCAAAATTTTTTTAATAGGACTGATGAGTAGTTTAATAACTTTATATTAAAGTCTGACCATTCCTTGGAGTTTTATCAACTAAGCCACAGATACACTACTGTTTTTGTGAGGTTTCTTGAAATGAACTTTTAAACACCAAGTATAAGAATCCAGATATTGAGTACAAACCTTTTTGTTACAAATTAATTTGGCCATAATTGATCTTGGAGAGAGTCCACTGCACACTATTTATAATTGAATTAGCACTTCATCTTTAAGTAATACATAAACACTTCTTAACATGTTGAGTCAATTGATGTCACCAAAAAAGAAAAGGATCAGAGAAGATGTTCAGAGATTGAATTAGCAAGATGTGTCCCTTCATTTTTCTTAGTGCTTATAAGTGGAATAAACTACCTGCAAGTTTTTTTTCTTTTTGGATGCTTTGTTTCTTTTAATATATGATACTCTCTCTGAAGTCAATTTTTGACCCCATCTGTTAAAGGTTTGTTTTGGTTTATTGCTTTCAGATCTGATTTTGTTTTACTTTCTTCTATCTTAACAACATTTTACACCACTTTGATTTATGAGAACTTTTAAAAAAAATTGAATTACTTTTATATTATAAAACTGATATTATATAAATAATTTCTTCTCTAAAACTTAAATTAAATTTAGAACTGAAAATAATAACCAATTTCTGTAAACATGCACATACTCACAATACTAAATAGAGAATGGCCTGTATGTATTCATCTTAATACAAAGTATCTTTTATTCACATTAGTACAAAATGCCTTTCCTAATTTGCTAAATTTTTAAACCTATTCTCATTCAAAGAATGGTGAAACACATGCTATCTATAACAACTAGTTTGATTTCAACTTGTACTAACATTTTCATTCTTAAATATGACAATTCACAATGTCCTTTCTGTTCAGATATATAAATCAACATTTTTTAAATATTTTAATACATGCAATAGTCAAACCCCCTTCCCTCTAAAATAATGTTGACTATAATTTTAACTAAAGTACACAGATCTCTCTCTCTCTCTCTCTCTCTCTCTATCTCTCTCTCTCTCTCTAGAGAGAGAGAGCTTAAATTAACATATATATATATATATATATATATATATATATATATATGTTAATTTAAGCCACACAGTTATTAATCTCTCTCAATAAAACTTTTGAATGTTTCTTAAACTTAAAAAAAAAAAATTACTTGGAAATAATTAAGAAACTTATCCTATTATTTATTTCCCCAGCATTAGTTTCTTTATAAAAAAAAAACTAAAGGTTACAATATATATATATATATATGTGTGTGTGTGTGTGTTAAAACAAAGATTTGCAAGGGTTAAATATATAAAATACATATTTTGCGGGTTCATCCGTGTTAAAAAACTTTTAATATTAATATACTGACATTTCAACTTGGTCACATAAGTCATCCACAGAGTTATAAAAGGTAGAAATCACGAAATTTCAAATATACAAAGCTGTTTAAAAATTTCCTCCCCGAATGTTAAAACGAAGATTTGCACAGGTTAAATATATAAAATACATATTTTGCAGTTTCATTCATGTTAAAAAACTTTTAATATTAATATACTGATGTTTTGACAGTGAATATTGACTCTGACATTTATGTAAACAAATATGCTTGTTTGGAGGTCTTGGTAAAGCTCCATCTATTGATCACTAATACAAGTGATAGAAGGTTTTTACGTATATAAAACTTGTTTTTGCTTTTCATAAATGTACCTTTAAAGTTTTCTTGCAATGATATAGATTATAGAAGCTTTGACTATGTGGAGAAACTGAACTGATATCAGACCCATATAGCTATCTAGTTTGATAGGCTGAGTTTGAAGACATTTAGGTGTGTAAAAAATTAATGCTTGCAAACTGATAGAAACGTTTTGCATAAACGCTTGGAGTTAATATTTAGATCTAGTTTCTAACTCTTATCCCTCACTGATGAGAGCAAATCAGCTTGAAATCAGCTGATCTGAGGGTAGAGCAAAATGAAAGAGACAGTGAATATTAACTTTGACGTTTATGTAAACAAATACGCTTGTTTGAAGGTCTTGGTAAAGCTCCATCTATTGATCATTAATACAAGCAATAGCAGGTTTTTACATATATAAAACTTTTTGTTGTTTTTCATAAATGTACCTTTAAAGTTTTCTTGCAATGATATAGATTGTAGAAGCTGTGACTATGTGGAGAAACTGAACTGATATCAGACCCATATAGCTATCTCGTTTAATAGGTTGTGATTGAAGACATTTAGGTGTCTAAAAATTCATGCTTGCAAACTGATAGAAATGTTTTGCATGAATGCTTGGGAGTTAATATTTAGATCTAGTTTCTAACTCCTATCCCTCACTGATGAGAGCAAAGCAGCTTAAAATCAGTTGATCTGATGGTGGAGCAAAATGAAAGAGACAGTGAATATTGACTCTGATGTTTATGTAAACAAATACACTTGTTTGGAGGTCTTGGTAAAGCTCCATCTATTGATCATATATATATATATATGTATATATATATATATATATATATATATATATATATATATATATATATATATATATATTGATAATGATATATATATATATATATATATATATATATATATATATAATATACAAATCAATATATATATCAAAATACAGTACAATTTATATAAATTATATTCTTTTAGAAGTACTTTCGACTATACACTTTGTAGTCTTTATCAACTATATAACGTTGAATAATCAAAATGAGACAACCCTTAACAATACCCATAGTTCAATTCAGATTTCCCACAATTCTGTTATCTTAACATTTGATGACTGGCGATTCATTAACATTTGACGATTTCTTGAAATCAACATAGCCTCTTTTATTTTACGTTTATTATGACAACGTTCAATTTGAATAATTTTCATATTTTTATAATCAAATTTAAATCCATATTGACAAGATTTATTATGATCAAATATAACAGATGATGAAGGTTTATTTACATCTGTTCCATATTGATTCTCTTTTTGAATTCTATTATATAAAAGCATATGTTCTTTTATTCTCTTCTCAAATGTACACTTAGATTCACCAATGTATTGTACGCCGCATCCACATATCAATCTATATATAATAGAATTTTGATTAAACTTTGCATTTTGAATTTTAGAATTATTAAGCAATCTATTTATGTTATTTGTAGAGAAAAAAGCAATATGACACAAACCATTATAAATTTTCCTAATAAACTTGACCTGCTCATCTGATATAAATGGCATTGAAATCCATTTTATTTTGATATTTTTATTTTTAATTTTATTATAGTGTTGATTTCTTTTAAATCCTTTAATAATATTAGCAATTGCATTTTTTATAATAACCAATTTTCAACAAGTCATTAACAAATAAATGCATATTTTTAATTTTATCACTAGAATATTTGCATAATTTTTCATTTCAAAAAAGAATGATTTCAATCCAGACAGCTTATGACACATAGGTACATGTGATTCATATGAAATAAAACCTCTAGTTTCAATTGGTTTAATTAACATAATATAATCCAAACTGTAATCATTAAGAGTAACTTGAATATCCAAGAATTTTATGGAATTGTATTTCTCTTTAGTTATAACCCATTTTATATCCTTAATCTCATTTAATTCATTAAATAAATTGACTATTAATTCTTGTTTTCCACAAATAAAAACATCATCCACATATCTATGATATACTTTAATTTCTTGATATTTCAATTGTTTTAAAATTTTACTTTCATATGTTGATATAACAAAATTACAAATTTGAGCAACAGCAGGAAGACCCATTGGCCAACCAAAATTCATTTTATAATATTCATTATTAAAATTAACATAAATATTTTTATCAATAAACTGCAATACTTTTATAATAAAATTTATAATATCAGACTTTACATTTTTTGAAACAAGAGCATTATAAATAATATTAATTGACTCTATTCTATCTATTGATCCATACATTTCATTTATATCAAAAGTACAAATTGTGTCATGTAAATCTATATTTATATTCTTAATTTTATCTACAAAATCAAACGATGATGAAATAGTATATTCTCCAAAACCTAAAATATCTTGAAGTAATAATTCAATATATCTACATGTTTGATAATGATATGCACCACTAAAATCAACCATCAATCTCAATGGATCATTTTCTTTATGTAGCTTTATATTCGAAAATATCCTAGGGCAAATAGCAGATGATGGATATAAGTTATAATATGTATGACTATCAATAGCTTTATTTTTAGCTTTTTTTTAAATTTCATTTATAAATTTCATGCTAGATGTATCAATATTTATTATTTCACTATTTTGAAATTTAAGCTTTTTCATTTGATCCATAACTTTTTCATTATATTTCGCTCTTGTAAACAAACACATACGAAGGCCCTTGTCCTCCTTTAAACACACTAAGTCATTATTTAATAGGAAACTTTTAAATTTATTAATTTGACTTAACCATTTATCATTCCTATTATATTTAAAGTTTTTATTTTTAACTTCTTTAACAATGTTATTACAAATATTCACATCACACTTAATCACACTAAATGAATGTTCTATTGCAGAATTCAATTCAAGATTACAATCTTTCCATCTACCACCAACATATTTCGATCCGAAATTTAAAATATATTTTTGACTGAAATCCAAATTTATACCAGACAAGTTCACATAATTTTGATCATTCATTTTATCCGGAAAATTTTTATGAAACAAATGTTCAATTTTCTTGTTAAATTTATCAACATTTTTTAAATAAAATTTATCAAAAAATTTTTGACAAAAACACTTATAGTTAAACCAATCATCACAATTTTTCATCAAAATAAAATGATTTAAAGCCGTTAAATATTTCCGTTGACGAAATAGCAAACATTTGCATTGCTTAATTATATTCTTTAAAATAATTTCCTTTATATCGTTAGTAATTTTATCTGATAATTTGCAAGATTTGTTTATTTTTACTAAACAGCAATTCGGGAAAACTTCTAAATCACGACAGGCATTTAAAAAGTTTAATCTACATTTTAACGTAATAATCTTTAACGTTACCTTCCGCCATTCTTTTAAAATCCACGTTTTACTTAGAATCTTTAAATCCATTATATATGTAATAAATAAAGTTTGATATCTGTATTCGTTTCACAATATATGTAATATACAAATCAATATATATATATCAAAATACAGTACAATTTATATAAATTATATTCTTTTAGAAGTACTTTCGACTATACACTTTGTAGTCTTTATCAACTATATAACGTTGAATAATCAAAACCAGACAACCCTTAACAATACCCATAGTTCAATTCAGATTTCCCACAATTCTGTTATCTTAACATTGTAATCTTGAATTGAATTCTGCAATAGAACATTCATTTAGTGTGATTAAGTGTGATGCGAATATTTGTAATAACATTGTTAAAAAAGTTAAAAATAAAACTTTAAATATAATAGGAATGATAAATGGTTAAGTCAAATTAATAAATTTAAAAGTTTCCTATTAAATAATGACTTAGTGTGTTTAAAGGAGGACAAGGGCCTTCGTATGTGTTTGTTTACAAGAGCGAAATATAATGAAAAAGTTATGGATCAAATGAAAAAGCTTAAATTTCAAAATAGTGAAATAATAAATATTGATACATCTCGCATGAAATTTATAAATGAAATTTTAAAAAAATCTAAGAATAAAGCTATTGATAGTCATACATATTATAACTTATATCCATCATCTGCTATTTGCCCTAGGATATTTTCGAATATAAAGCTACATAAAGAAAATTATCCATTGAGATTGATGGTTGATTTTGGTGGTGCATATTATTATCAAACATGTAGATATATTGAATTATTACTTCAAGATATTTTAGGTTTTGGAGAATATACTATTTCATCATCGTTTGATTTTGTAGATAAAATTAAGAATATAAATATAGATTTACATGACACAATTTGTACTTTTGATATAAATGAAATGTATGGATCAATAGATAGAATAGAGTCAATTAATATTATTTATAATGCTCTTGTTTCAAAAAATGTAAAGTCTGATATTATAAATTTTATTATAAAAGTATTGCAGTTTATTGATAAAAATATTTATGTTAATTTTAATAATGAATATTATAAAATGAATTTTGGTTGGCCAATGGGTCTTCCTGCTGTTGCTCAAATTTGTAATTTTGTTATATCAACATATGAAAGTAAAATTTTAAAACAATTGAAATATCAAGAAATTAAAGTATATCATAGATATGTGGATGATGTTTTTATTTGTGGAAAACAAGAATTAATAATCAATTTATTTAATGAATTAAATGAGATTAAGGATATAAAATGGGTTATAACTAAAGAGAAATACAATTTCCATAAAATTCTTGGATATTCAAGTTACTCTTAATGATTACAGTTTGGATTATCTTATGTTAATTAAACCAATTGAAACTAGAGGTTTTATTCCATATGAATCACATGTACCTATGTGTCATAAGCTGTCTGGATTGAAATCATTCTTATTTCGAAATGAAAAATTATGCAAATATTCTAGTGATAAAATTAAAAATGTACATTTATTTGTTAATGACTTGTTGAAAATTGGTTATTATAAAAATGCTATTGCTAATATTATTAAAGGATTTAAAAGAAATCAACACTATAATAAAATTAAAAATAAAAATATCAAAATGAAATGGATTTCAATGCCATTTATATCAGATGAGCAGGTCAAGTTTATTAGGAAAATTTATAATGGTTTGTGTCATATTGCTTTTTTCTCTACAAATAACATAAATAGATTGCTTAATAATTCTAAAATTCAAAATTCAAAGTTTAATCAAAATTCTATTATATATAGATTGATATGTGGATGCGGCGTACAATACATTGGTGAATCTAAGTGTACATTTGAGAAGAGAATAAAAGAACATATGCTTTTATATAATAGAATTCAAAAAGAGAATCAATATGGAACAGATGTAAATAAACCTTCATCATCTGTTATATTTGATCATAATAAATCTTGTCAATATGGATTTAAATTTGATTATAAAAATATGAAAATTATTCAAATTGAACGTTGTCATAATAAACGTAAAATAAAAGAGGCTATGTTGATTTCAAGAAATCGTCAAATGTTAATGAATCGCCAGTCATCAAATGTTAAGATAACAGAATTGTGGGAAATCTGAATTGAACTATGGGTATTGTTAAGGGTTGTCTCGTTTTGATTATTCAACGTTATATAGTTGATAAAGACTACAAAGTGTATAGTCGAAAGTACTTCTAAAAGAATATAATTTATATAAATTGTACTGTATTTTGATATATATATTGATTTGTATATTACATATATTGTGAAACGAATACAGATATCAAACTTTATTTATTACACACACACACACACACACATATATATATATATATATATAATGAAGTAAAAACAATATAATTGAAGTGCATTTTATTTGCAGATAATTATTCCATAATACAATCTTCAAAGTCATTCATTAATAGATTTACAATATATGTTTCCATTGTTATTGATGCATTTCACATTTTCATCTCCTATAATAATTAAATAAAGAAAGTAAAAATTACATCTTCAATAAAAGCATATAAAGATTTGACAAACAAACACACACACACACACACACACACACACATATATATATATATATATATATTGTAATGTAATGGAATATATCTTTATATGATCTCAAATGAAAATAAACATATGAACTTTTGCAACAATAATCATTAGTTAACCAGGCTCCTAACCTTGAGGCACCAAATGTAATGGAATGTAAATGCTGCATTCCATTTAAATTGAAGAAAGAAGGCTCCAAACATTGGGAAAGGCAAATGTATTGGAAACTATATGATATGTATATAAACATATCATGCTGACCACGTTGTCATGTCAAATGTAATGGAAAATATCTTTATTATACCAATCACCAGTTAACTAGGTCCCACAGTTTGTGGTGCCAAATGTAATGGACAATATATCATATAAACATATTATAAATCAAACATATTATAAATCAAATGTAATGGAACGTCAATATGTTAGAAGAAAATAATGTTTCAAACATTGGATGAAAAATGTAATGGAATATATGTAATCTAAATAAATCCAATTGTTGAAAAAGCCTAATATAATAAATTGTATAATTTAAATGAAGAAAGACAAAATTATCCCAGTTATATTTAAATAAATTGTTTATATGCCCTTCCATCTAGCTATACGTGAAATGAATATAAAATCATACAGAGCAATGAGATCTATCATTATAATTTATTTTCAAATTAGCATCTACTATTGTAACATCTTGACTAACTATCTCAACAGATGATTTATTATCTTCAACATTTTTGTTAATAAATTCAGTTTTTTTCCACATCCTTTCTTCAATCAACCTCACGAACTCATGGATATATTTATCAATTATTTGGAATCTCTTCTCAAGTATACGATTTATAGATTCACACATACTATCTGTGTATTTATCAACTATCATTTCAATCTCCTTGTGAAGATTATCAGCAACTACTTTAGAAGTTATTGGTTTTTTCCATTAATTTCCTTAAATCAAAATTACCACAGATCAAGGGCTCACCATCTCCAATCATTATCCCAACAAGCAATTACTCAACCAAGCAAAGTACAACCCTTTTAATTTTATTATACATAATAGCTATCCAATAATTTAAATTTTAGTTGTTTAAACTCATGAACTTCTTGGCTTATAAAATGTCTCATCTATCACTATAACATTAATAAATTCCTCTAAAAATATATATAGAGAGAGAGAAAGTAACAACTGAGATTACTAGCTAACATTTATTTATATGTAATGATAATAAATATTCTACACCTATACAATATTGAAATGTGGAAATTTCATATCAAATTCAATATAACCTTGAAATATTTAAAATACAACTAAATGTTCACATGCCTTAAAAATAACTAATTCAATAATATTGTGAGATAACTTTCTCACTCAAAATAATGGTAGTTAAGCATAAAATTATTAAATTGATACCTATCAATTTTCTGGACCTTAAAATTTAATACCATTTTATATAGATAAAAAAAAAATCAACTTCACTAATTATTTACTCTAGTGCCCAAAACATTATTTTACTAAAATTGTACTAATGTAATTTGTCATCAACAAACATTCACTAATTGAACTTCATGTTTAAAGGTCACTTATAATGGAAAATAAAATATTGATATGTTTGTTTTCAAACCCTAATTGATAATCAATGTAATAGATTATTTGTCACCAAGAATAGTCAATTAACCAAGCCCCTAAGTTCAGTGCTATATATATTTATGTTATATACTCATCCATTCCTCTAAAGATCCGACAGATACTGACAGCCAAAAGATTGATTAGCACTTCACAACTTTGATATAGATAAAAGAATTCAATCACTACTCTTAAAGCATACAATGTTTCATGAACACTTAGATGATTATCACATTTCATTCTATCCTAGCTACTACAACCCATAATAATTTTCTGAAAACACTATTACACTGCCCTGCTTACATCCAAGTCTTAGGGGCTATTATTATAAAATATTTCCTTGCTCATCTTTGGGAGTCTTAGAGGCAAATATTATACATATATTAAAAATAACTATATCTTACTCTCTCTGGAGTTTTAGAGGTAAAATCATGGCAGGACTACTGTTAACTGCTTCATGATAAATAATAACTAACATCACAATTTGGGTTGGAGCAATGAATGAGATCAATCAGTCACAAGTGACATGAATACATCACACCCTCAAGACAATGACAAAAATTTTCCATCCAACATCAATACTTGCAACAGAACCAACCAAACTCCAACAATCAAATATCCAATCCAACCTTAAAAATTATAGATTTTCTACAACATAAATTTTCCAAATATGGACAAAATTATTACTCTATAATTTAACACCATCAATATAATTTTTAAATTGAAATTGAGCTATTTCATGACTGTATTTATCTCTTATCATAAAAAAAATACAATAACAGTAACCATCATCATCTAAACATAAGGCCAAAATATTTCTATATATAAAAAAAATTACACAAAAATGCTTCTCTTTCTTTAAACTACGCATCTCATGTCAATATATATATATATATATATATATATATATATATATATATATATATATATATATATATATATATATATATATATATACTACACATCTGTCAGGTATGTGGGGTATTTCCAATCCTAATTAGCTTATTTTGAGCCCTAGTTGTTGCGCCAAATGTAATGGAATGTAAATGCTGCATTCCATTTAAATTGAAGAAAGAAGGCCCCAAACATTGAGAAAGCCAAATATAATGAAAACTATACTATATGTATATAAACATATCATGCTGACCATGTTGTTGTGTCAAATGTAATGGAAAATATCTTTATTATACCAATCATCAGTTAACTAGGTCCCATAGTTTGTGGTGCCAAATGTAATGGACAATATATCATATAAATATATTATAAATCAAACATATTATAAATCAAATGTAATGGAACATCAATATTTTAGAAGAAAATAATGTTTCAAACAATGGATCAAAAATGTAATGGAATATATGTAATCTAAATAAATCCAATTGTTAAGAAAGCCTAATATAATAGATTGTATGATTTAAATGAAGAAAGACAAAATTATCCCAGTTATATTTAAATAAATTGTTTATATGCCCTTCCAAGTAGCTATACATGAAATAAATTTAAAATCATATAGAGCAATGAGATCTATCCTTATAATTTATTTTTAAGGTTGATATGACTAACTAATGAAATATATATCAGAAACAAAGGGAATTCTATTAAATCCAATATACACATCTATAATGTAAATTTATGTATATCTAAACATATCAATGAATAATAATATGTGTAAGTAACTTAAAGACTAAATAATAAGTGAAATACGAAGTTATCTTCTATTAAATTGTGAATTCAATTAATTTCATAATGACTCTGGCACTAAAAGAAAAATAAGAATAAAATATTAATACTTTTTCAAATAAATTACAAAAGGCATTACTTATAAAACAAATAGTACATCCTTTATTTCTATATTAATTTTAGGGAGTATAAGTGTATTAAATAGTTTTTAAATACAAACCCAAATAATAAATATATGTATATACTTACAATAAGTATATACATATATTAAATAGATAAAGACATATCTGTGCTTAACAAGTAGTTATTAATATAAATATAAATCCATATTTATATTTTTCAAATATTCAAAAATAAAAAAAATAAAAAATAAATATTATATACAGCAAATATATATAAATTATTGTTTTGGTCTGCATAAGAATTATCATATGAAGTCAAAAAAATGAAAATAGATAAATTTATAATAAAAATTTTTTATAATAAAAATTTTGCGAATATAAATTTCACTTATTAAAATATACATAACAACCCATATGCAACCCAAACCTATATGTCATTCTTTAAGATTTTAAATTACTTAAGTGTTAATTTTGACACCTGTTAAATGTTTATTGCTGTTAGAAAACAAGACACTTGAATTGAATATTTATAAAAACGTTATATTTTTATAATGAAAAATAAAAGTAAAAAAAAAAAAAATGAATATCGATCTCAAATATATATATATTAATAAAGTTTTTTTTACTACCTTTCAATGTTCATGAATATCGATCTCAAATATATATATATTAATAAAGTTTTTTTTACTACCTTTCAATGTTCAACTTAATCTGCTGTATTATTCCTTTATCCGTTTAATATTAGAATGCATTCTATCTAAAGTTACATTGAAGAAATACCACGTTAGAAGAAATTATTGGTTTCCAAATTTACATACATATATTTCATTTTTCCTTTTTAAATTTTTCTCCTTGAAAAAAAAATTAATTGACATGTTGAATCCAATATGTTAATTAATTTTAGTTACCTCCAGATTATTATTATATTGACCATTATAGATTCCAGATAGCTATATCAAATTTCGGCTTCAGACGCGTTGAAATTCATGTGTTGAAATTTGCTTAGTTTTTCTTTTTAAACTGCTTTAGAATAAATGAAAGAAAACAGTGCAGCCCCTTGGCTGCGATATATCGCTATTAGCCTGTCATGATTTATATATTTATCATAGAAATCTATCTTATTCCAATATTCTTAAGAGTGGTAATTTCAAAGAGAAAAAAAAAAAACAAAGTACAACAATTTTTTATCCTTCAGTTTGTTTTATTACTATATTCATAATAATGGCCTCTTTTTTTGTTGCTGTTGTTGTTCTCTGCGTGCCAGCCAATGCTGTTTTGAAAACCATTGTTACATATGTTTTCTTTTAAACAATTAACATTAAAAAAATATCAAGCATATATATATATATATATATTAAATTGAAAATTTATTTGACAGCTTTAAAAATATATATATACATAAATAATAATATTGCATTTTTTTAATAATCACTGCAAATAAATTAATTTTTTTTATATAATCAACAATTTATATGTCTTTATTTATTTATAATAATTAAATATTCATAACGATGTACCATCAACATATAAATAAAATAATAACTTCAAACAATAACTATACCTAATAACCATAAACAATAATAATACTTCATATATAAACATCAACTCATAGAGATTTTTTTTAATAACAAATGATAATTTTTAAAATATAGATAGACTTATCAATATTTACAATATATATATATATATATATATATATATATATATATATATATATATATATATATAATATATATATATATATATATATATTGTGACCTTCTGAATAGGTACAAGTAATTAAAATATACTGTATCAATAGTGGATCACTGCATTTAACTAAAAAAAATGAAATAGCACTATCATTTTAAAATGTCTCTGTTAATGGCCTAAAATTTTATGTGATTTGCTTATGAATTTTGGTTGGCAATTTTTATAAGCATTTATTATTATTATTATTATTATTATTATTATTATTATTATTATTATTATTATTATTATTATTATTATTATTATTATTATTATTATTATTATTATTATTATTATTATTATTATTATTATTATTATTATTATTATTATTATTATTATTTTATTATTATTATTATTATTATTATTATTATTATTATTATTATTATTATTATTATTATTATTATTATTATTATTATTATTATATTTGATGAAGTATTTAATGCATGAAAGGGGGGAGGTATTTTTGCAGAAATTGTTGATATGCAGGTTAAGTTAATGTATAGTTGTTTTATTTATTTGAAGAATAGTGGTTGGTATTTGTTTAAATGATTTTCAGATCTATTATTCATTAGCACACCCACCCATGTATAGGTGTTATAATTTGTAAATTATGTTTAAACCATAACCATAGCAGTTATATTTTAATCAGGATAATTCCAGTATTTATGTAGCAGCATATGTTTATGCATGTATGTCTGTATCACCACATTTCATTTTCATATTTTAATTACAGTACAAAATATTATATCTACAATAAAACATTTAAATTACAGTAAATATCTTTAATAATTTTGCAAGTATATTTTTTGAATGATTAATGGATATCTGAATTATTAAGTTATTTATTAGCTAATTAATATTCATTTATTTTGAAAGTAGAAACGTTTTTTTTTCTTTTTTTTTTATTTGGCTGATTTAATTTTAAAAATCAAAATGACATTTTTTTTTTCAAGAAAAGATTTCTTGAATATTTTTTCCTCATTATCTGAGTGGAAATGGTGGAGTTGGCCTTTGCAAAGTTATATGACCTCTTGATTTATGGAAAGGGATATATATTTAACTGATAGCCAGTAATAGAAATTGTTTATTATTATTGCTTCATCCTTTATCATTATTGCTTCATCCATTAGTATCCAGTCTGCTTCTGCCAATTCTTCTATCTCTTCCAGAAATCAAGTCAGTCAAACTCTGAAGTGTGGATTTTAAAATATTGTTTTTTTATTGAATTCAGTATGGCAGTTCTCGCTACCAAAACATTTTAAGCAAGGGTGACCGGCTAAATTATAAGAAAGGTATATCTCTTCATTTCCTTACTCAGTTAAACGTTAAATTAACACTGTCATTATTTTTTTTAAAAAAAGTATTGCTATGCTGATAAATTTACTCTACTTTATTTGCTTATATTTATTATTATTATTACTAAGAAGAAAAGGAAAGTGCATTAACTTTATAATCTTTTAATAAAATTGTGTGGAATTTATAATAACTTGATGAAATTTATGCAGGACTATTTAACAAAATTTATAAACTCTTAGCTCAAGTTATATTCTGATTATATAGAAGTCAGGTTAAAACAAGAGAATATGTGTGTACTTTATTATGCTATATTTTAAACTATTATGGAATTATAACATTATCTCTTACCTATGCTTATAAAAATAAATGTTTTTATTAAAGAAATAAATATGTGACTTAAAAGGGATTCATTGATTGCCACTATTTATTGAATGTATATGCTTAAGTCTAGTGGAAGGACATTGATGATATTGAATATTTTGTTTCTACTCAACATGTGAATTTATTACACAACAAAATATTATTGCTTAAGGAATTGCAGATTACATGTGAATAATTAATTAGCAGCTGATCAAATATTAATTATGTGTTTGCTAACTTATAAATTATGGAAGCAATTTTTTTTTTCTTTTGGAAACCTACTAATGTATTGTTGAGCTAAATATTTCTAGAATTGCTTAAATGAGAAAGATTAAACCCATACATAGCTAAAACTATCTTTCCTTATTATTGTAATAAAAATTTATTACTGCACATGCTATATCAGTAAACTCAATTAGCTTTATGCTAAGAACATTGGAGATTGCTGAAATTAAATTTGAATTGTAAATTTTTGTCATATAGAAATTTGTTTTATGTTTCATACTTTTACTAACATGTATTCATCTGGAATAATTTTCGTTGTCTCCATGTCGTCTCCCTATCGTTTAGTAAATTTTGGAAAAGAAACTTTGCAAATGAATTTTTTTTTTAGTTAAAAAAGAAGAGTGACTTTTATTTTTTATTTGTTGTTATTGATATATTATAGATAGCTAGAAATATTTATTATTATGTGTTTGCTTATTTAATTATGATATTTTATGAACTTCTAGACCATCACAGATTATTGTATTTGCAAGCTGCGAATATGCTGATAAATTGCTATTATTTAAATATGATTTTTTTATGTAGATGATACATTCTTTTTTTTTTTTTGTATTTTATTAAAGAGAGGAATTTATTTTATATATTTTTTTCTTTTATCTCGAAGTGAGAACTTTTTGGCTTTCAGAGTGGCTGACGTATGAAAGAAATATTGTGTCCGAAATAGTAAAGTCTTGTTCATGATAATTATTACCATTTAAAGTTTTATACAACTGATAGTCTATTATAAGCTGAAAGTTTATATTTTCAATTTAGCTTTCACACTCTTATGTATGCATATATATATATATATATATATATATATATATATATATATATATATATGTATATATATATATGTGTGTGTGTGTGTGTCTGGCTTATGCAAATATTTTATGTAATTAATAAATATTCAGTTTTATGACTGTTTCTCTATATTAATTTCGGATAGTGTCATATTCTAAAAGAATTGAAGGAATGAGGGACTTACCTGTATGTGTTTATATTTGAATGTATAATATGAGATGTATAGATGAGCTATGAGAAAGAAAGTTATTATTGATACCTTCTATGTTTGTTGAAACCAAAGACTCTCCTTTCTTCTATTTTAAGTATTTGTCATGAGTGGAGTATCTTTCTGGATTGCATACGTATGCATTATGAAAAGATATGTTATGAAGTTAAGCATTATTTTCCCCTTTATTCTGGTGGTGAGGTCGAGTCCCACGCCAATATGTACCTCAAAGTTAGGTGGGGAAGTCAATATTTGTTGTTAGATTTACTAGCCAAAGAGCTCATTTATTCTTCATGTGCTTAAAATTTTCTTGAACGTTTATTTTTGTTTAATCATAGAAACATAGCTATATTTGATTCAGTTGGTGGTTAAATAAGTGATCAGATTGAAGTCTTTATTGAATATTAAGTTACAAGTAGTGCTGTATTTTGTTGGCTGATCTATGGCATTATCCGTAATAGAATACTTATTTAGTAATTCATAAGTAAATTGACAATATGCAAAAATATTGCTTTTTTTCTTAATTATGGCATGAGATTTGACACACACATAATGTAAATAATGTTGCAAATATGAAAGTAAAATACTGTTAAATTTATATATCCGGAAGTAAATATTATAAATTATATTATTTTAATATACCACAAGCTTAAACCATCAAATCATCAGAATAATAATTATTATTATTTTTTATTTTTGAAGGCATGAAAAATGTAGATATTTAGAAAGATTATTTAATTAAGCTATTTAAAGCTACTCTCTTGACAGCCAAGTTTATGGATTTGCTTTATCCTAATAATTAATAGTGTAGACTCTCAAGTTTGTATATTTGTGCCAATAATATATTTAATTTACTCAGTGTTGTTTGCTAATAATAAAGAATTGTTAGGGTTAATTAACAACCCAAATATATTCCAGGTCAGAATAGGAGGGCAGTATTTATTTATTAATTTATATCTTGTGTCTAGTTAATAAATAATAAGTGAGAAAATATGTAACAAAAGAGATATTAAGCTCATGTTAGTAGTGTATGTGTAAATCTAAGAATTAGAACAATAGTCCAATATGAGCTAATTATGTCTATTCCAATTGCAAATGTAAATAAATGCTTTGTTTGTTATTTAAAACTTTGTCTCCAGTTGTTGTTATATGCATTCGAATTCTATTTTCCACATTCTGCATACATATTAATACATAAATATATTACTTTGTAGATTTGATAATAAACATACTGAAGTCTGATAATATTATTATCTTGATCCAAACATTATATGAAATATTTTACCATTTAGTAAACTTATAAAAAGGTCACATACTTAATTATTATTTAGATAATAATGCTAGATTAAAAGGTACTCTATTTCCTTCATTATCTAATTGCTAGTCCAGTGAAACATCATCCAATTTATTATTATTATTATTATTATTATTATTATTATTATTATTATTATTATTATTATTATTATTATTATTATTATTATTATTATTATTATTATTATTATTATTATTATTATTATTATTATTATTATTATTATTATTATTATTATTATTATTATTATTATTATTATTATTATTATTATTATTATTATTATTATTATTACTACTACTATTACTATTACTATTACTATTACTACTACTACTACTATTACTATTATTATTATTATTATTATTATTATTATTATTATTATTATTATTATTATTAGTAGTAGTAGTAGTAGTAGTAGTAGTAGTAGTAATAGTAGTAGTAGTAGTAGTAGTAGCAGTAGTAGTAGTACAAATCATATTATTAGTGGCAGTAAGAGTACACATTAGCTTTAAAGCAGCATAGGTCTATTCAATTTGTATTTACTGGGATTGTGTCCAAAGGTCGACAATAAATTGAAAAAAAAAGGATTGAATGTTGCACTTTACCACAAGTCATGACCCTGAGGACAAGAGCATTCACAATTTTAAGAGTGTAAAGAATAAGATTACCATTATCAGTGTGTTAGAAAATACAGAGTTGAGTTCCGAACTGGTATATTCCACATCTGTATGTGCATGTGGAACAGCATTAGAGAGACATGATTTGGAAGATGTGGGTGGAGAACCTAAGCACTAACATTTAAGATTCAAATAATTGTAACTGTGGAGGGTGATAGATGCATAGAATGAAGGGATATTTGATTTATTTATAAGAAAGGGGGAGAGTAAATTTTTTTTATCTCTGTCATTATGTCATAATATTGTAATACTTTTAATTAATATAATTTTATGAATTCTCTGCATGGATTACCGATCCATTTTCATTTACCATACATCAGAAAAAAAAGATTAACATAATTATAGTGCCACTGAAGATCATATAGCTATGTGGGTTTGTGGAGGAAAATTTGATGTTATTTCTAAATAATGTATAGTGAATTAATTTGCATAGTAATTACCGGAGTTCAAACTCAGAACTTGACATATTGTTTATAATTTAAATATTATTAAAATTATATTTGCTTTTACAAAAGATTTAATAACCAGCTTCCTGCACAGACTTCCCATTTATTAAAAGATGATGATCTCGGGTGGATACCATATTTAATGATACAGTTGCAATTTGGCACCTGAGTAAAATACCTACATTACATTGTTCTTATTGTTAGCAGCTGTGTCCTATCCTGATGCTTGTGGTTACTACATATATATATATATATATATATATATATATATATATATATATATATATATATATATATATATATATATATATATATATATATATATATATTGAGACCCTCCCTACAACCTCCATCTTTTCACTTATTTATAATTGCCCAGGCACCAATTCTATGCAAAATAGAATTAATTTATAATTATAAATTATATTTAAACTTAATTAAAAGATTTTTATATTGAAATTACCCTATGGCTTAGCTCAGTTGAGGTTATAGGGTATGGTCTTTATATATCAAGCCAACAAGGATGATAAAAACATCTATAAACAATAATATTATAAGATTAATTGAAATATGTTCAGAGCATCTGTTCAATACTAAACTATTGCACAATCATCAAGTATCATATTTAATATAGAATAGATAATTATTAGGACCGGGTACTTTTCTATCCATATCACTATCTATTCTAAACAAAGTAAAATGTATTACTGACATTGTAATACTGAGACTTATTACCACTAAACAAATTTAACTAAAACTTGAATTATTTGACAAACTTATATCTTCTATAACTATGCTATGATAATTAGATGCGTGTGTGTGTTTGTGGAAATGAAAAATCGAACGTATATAATCAAGGAATTCCTATAAGCTGTTGATTCAATAAAATATTTATTAAAAAAAAAAAAAAATCAAAAAATAAATCATAAATAAAAAAAATATTATTGATACACCTTTATCACCAATTACATTTCTTCTGTGGTAAAATGAAAATTCGCTACTTTTAATATTTTAATCTTATATCTTTGAATATGTGCGTTTGTTTATATAGTAAATATCATGAATTTCTAAACTATATTCTATTGGATTATTTATAAAACTTTGATGATGACAGAAATTAATCATCTTTTATACATATTATAGAATTTTATATAACACTTGTCCGTTATAACCAATATATATTCCATCTAACATTAACTATACAAAAATTAAAGACAAGCATGGGACAACAATAATAAAACACTTATATACGTGAGAGGTAATAATATCTCTCAAACTCCATTTAAATAATCTAATCATCCCTGATCATTTCTATCATCAAGTTATATTCACTCTACTTCCTATATAACAAACTTATAACTGACAAGGTTTTTTTATTCTTTATTTTTTTAAATAAAATCATTAACGAAATTCAGCATAATAAATACAATTGAAAATATATATATATATATAACATCACACACATATCCGAACATCTATAACTACCGATAATATAATTTCTAGATTATATAAATAATACATAATCATATTATAAATGATATGAAGTTACATTGTATTTGTTTTTTTTTTTTTTTTTAAAAAAAATAAAAATAAATAAAAATTGATTATACATCTGCTGTATTCAGTAATGAAAATATTTATCAGTATCTTGTCATTACAGGTTAAGTTTTTTTAAACAAAATTGAAAGTTAAAAGAAACACATATATTAATTTCAATGACACAGTAGATTATAACATAAAAATAAAATGTTTATCCATTGTTAAAGCATATTTTTGTTAAGAATGACAATAGTATTTTCCTTTTAGAATTCCGTGATAAGCCTTATAATTACATTTGCATGCATTAAAAATTATTTTGATATAGACATGTGTATAGCGAAGTTATACAATATAAAATTAACTTCTTGATATCAGATTAGATATATTTTTTTTTTCATTTTAAATTGTGTTTTATAGAATATTGATAGCAAATTCTTTAAGTTAAAAATCAGGTGTTTAATTTTAGCGTCTAAGAAAAGAATTTGAGGTAGCTCTATTTTACAAAACGTTGCCATTTTAATATTATTCATGTTTTAATAATATTTTAAAATAAATTATAATAACTTATGTAACATCCAGGTATTCCAAAGGTAGTGAACTTAAATCATGACTTTGGCAGAACTTTGAAGCTGGTTTCCTTTTGGGTCTATCTCTTCATTGTATTATTTACTCCAGTAGTACAACAGAAATTTTCCATAAATATATTATTAGAATCCTTGTGATTTTTTTTGTTTGTTATAATACTATTAGAGAGTTTTTTGATTCATTTAAGTTTTTTTTAACTTCTTCCTTGGAGCTTTTTTTTTATTACTTTTTAGTTGTAAACCCTATCTTTCTCTCCTCACACCCTCTATGTTTCCATGACAACTTTGGAAGCTTGCCAGAAATATTATTTATAAAATTTTTAACAATATAATGTTTATATATACTATACATAGTAATTTAAAAAAATATTAAACATTAATTATTAATTTTAAAATGTCATTTACTATTACAAATAATCTTTATCATTTTTAAAATATAAGATTCTAAGACAATATATAATCAATAAATTATAAATAAAATATAAAAAAGAAAATTCTATTTAATAATACACATATGCATCTGCCTATGATGACATGTAAATCTTCTATTGTACACAAACATCTACCACTAAACATATAGCCCCAAAATTCCATCAATCAATCTACCCATTTAAGATTTTAATTTTGTTAAATCCCAATTTTAATTAGCAAATCACATCACAGTTTAGGCCTAATTTTACCAAAAATTCAATTCTAAATATTATATATCACAATTCATTTTTCTCAACTAATTATCTTTATCCCTTATTAGTACAAATGTGACCTTCGCCATATCTCTTTTTTGTGCCAACCTGGAGGGTTACAATATATATATATATATATATATATATATATATATATATATATATATATATATATATATATATATATTATATATATATATTTATGTAACCCTCTCCCAACACCTCTCCTCCTTTCCTAACAACAAATACCCAGGAACGCCAATTCTATTGATCATAGAATAAACTATTAGTCTGATTTTGCCTTAAAATTCTTAATGAGGTTCTTAAATGATGTTCTACCTTAGCTTAGGTCAGTTGGGGGCTACAGAGGTCTATAAGGTGTAAAATGTATATTAGATGTGGGAGGAAATATTATAATTAATAGGGAGAAAACATCTATTTAATTTTAAAATAAATAAAAATTAAAATTGGTAAAGTATACCATATAAAATGACAAGTTATAGTCCATACCTCATCTCCTCCCATCATCCATATGCATTGAACAACCTCTATTATATTAGAAAATTAAATTAATAACTAAAATGTAATGCTGATTAACTATACTGCCTTGTAAATTAGAGTTAAATATAAAATAAAATATAACAGTACTTAACTTTTAATTGTACAGTAATTTAAATTAAGTAATTGACTTAATATCTAATCTAAATTAATAAATGATTATCTCAGGGAAATAATTTATTGCATGGCTTAATTTTAAATCTTTACTTTCTAACGACTACTAGTTACTATTATAAAAGTAATGAGACAAATTAAGCAATATCCTACAAAATAATGGTAGTTAGACAATGAAAGAAATTGGGTGCATTTTGATTTCAATTCATCATCTAAATAAAAACTAAATGACAAAATTTTCAGAGAATTTCTAAATAATTAACATTTCATACAGGGTTTGGATCAAGGAAAGCAACATCATCATATCTGAACACATTCATCAATAAATTAAATGGAATAGCACAATCATATCATATTAGATATGTAAATGTGTGTGCATGTGTGGAAATATGAAATACAAATGCATGTCTTAGAAGAATTTTGATCACAACTTTAAATAAATAAAACATTTATTTACAAGCATAACTTAAATAAACACATGGTTTAATAGTTGACACATATACATGTTTTGATGATTCCAACAATAATGGTTAAATGGTCTACATAGGAGCCAATAACCTAAAGATGACTCCATATTTTATTCTTCACATATACCAGCTATCAGTGCATTCTGATAGACTTATAAAAGAAACATTATAATTCAAGTACCAAAATAATAACACAAAACTAAACTTCTTTATATTTTACTTACAAAATTTGCTAAAGCTATCAGTCAATTCTGATAAAAATATGACACAGAAACATTATAATCCTACATTAAGATAATAAAATAAAAAAAATTATTCTACATTTGGTACCTTATTTTAGCACACTCAAGCTATCAATTGAGTTGATAGGTTCATGAAAAATAAAACACTGACACTAAATTATAAAATGAAACTAAAATTATTGGCCTTTTATTTCAAATGCACATCAAATAAAATGAGGGGGGTTTAAATCTAAGAGTAAAAATAAAAATAAGAGTAAGATCAAAGAATACTTTACAAATAAATAATTCTATTAATTAGCTACACTTTGTCTTCTCTTTCTTGCTCATTCAATTGAGGACAGAACATTATGAGAGTTGATGGTATGAAATTTAAATGATTAATATAAAATGATTTGAAAAAATAATTAAAAATTACACATTACTGATGGATTTCTCCATACCTTCTAAATTAATAGTTTATGCATGTGCCTGAATTATGTTGTCAGTCATAAAATAATTAACATTATTAAATCCGATCGGTTTACTTATGAAATTGGGATAAAAATCATAATACGAATGATGACAATAGCCAACCAAGCTTCAATACTAATTCTATTGCAGCTGTTCTGTGAGAAAAATCAATTCTACTTTATTTTATTTTTTTATCACCACACTATATTACACTTGGCTATGAGGAAAATATAAAAAATATTCTATATGGCACATGGGGAAAAACCTTTAATAACTCTAATCATTTTAATAACTGCACAATAGCTCCCAAGTCTAAATTCTGAGACTTTAAACAAACTAGTGTGGACACAGTCACATTACCAAAAATAAGGGAGATACACTACTTGGCTTCTCATATTACAATCCATGAAATACAACTATTAAAATTGGAGGATACAATCTACTCCTAACAAATACTTCAATAAATTAAGGGAGAGTTTTTTCAATCCCATACAATATACTAGGTAATCCACCCATGTCTAATACTCAAATAAACTAAGGGGAGACTTTATCTCAATCCCATAATATACTATGTAACATAACAAATTTCATTCAGCATAACCACTAAATACATTTCAATCAAAGCATAATAAACAAACAATAAATTCACACTTAAATAAAACTGACTTTCAATTTCTACTGGCATATTTTCATTGTCTAAAACTGATAGACATTAATGCATTTCTACATTCAATTCAAACATTATTATAGCTAGATTAAATAACAGACACATATCTATAAGCATAATAATGCACAAAAAATTTCAAATTCCAGTAGACAAAGAACTACTGTAAAGATATCAACTAACAACTGTAAAGTCAATAATGAATAAATCTCTCATTTCTGACAAGTATAATATTTTTTTAGCTTGGAAATATACTAATTATGGTTGAAGAAGCAAGGCAAAATAATTTCTAGTAAGCAAAAACAAAATAATCTTTTTAATGCATTTGCATTAGCACAAAATTAAAATAAAAGTTTGGTTTAGGATAAAATACAAATCTTTAAATTCTGAGTAAAACAATTATAAAAAATAATTATTTTATAATCTTTTGAGAAATGCAGAGATAAACTATAAATTTTACAAAATGAGCTTTTCTTCAAAGCAAGCTGTTCACCCTTTAACATTAAATGGATGTTTCCATTTTCAACATGCACGTATAATAGTAATACAAGCACACAATAAAAAAACTATATTAAGATAATTCTATTTACCTAGTATAATATTTTTTCATATTATACTTATTAAGACATTTTTGAAGAAAGCAATAATATAATAAAATAAATCATAAGATAATTTTTAATTCTATATAGCTAATAAATGCTAACAAATAATAATACACCTGGGTCTCTTTTTACACAAACTTATTTAACACAATTTTGAAGTTACCTGATTCAGGTTTCACTGGAAGTCGAACTCCGATAATGCGCTATTACCTTAAATGATATATTTCGAGCACTTACGTTATATTGAAAGTAATAGCATATTATTGGAATTCAACTTTCATCTTAGTAATTTCAATATTTTCAGTGCTTTATTATAGTAAGATTTTATGCAATAATGAAATTAAAATCATCATTTCCACATTTTATGTATATACACATTAAATTTAACAAGATTATAATGTAAATTTGTTCAAACATTGCGCATGTTAATTTTGCATTTTAAATCACATTCTGTTTTTGCTTTTTAAAAAAAAATGTAATCAATTATTATTTTCTTATTAATAACACTAATCATTAGCATGTTCTTAAATTCCAACGAGAGCTAAATGGTTGTATGTCTGGATATCATGAGCTTTGTAAACAATTAATAAAATCATTGTCTCAAAGATTAATTACTAATTACGTTGTCACCAAAAAATCATAATAATTAAAACATGTATAAAAAATGTAAATTACTGTACTGTAAATTATATATAAAAATATATTATTTTGAATAAAATTAAATATTATAGTTAAAAAAGTTTGTCTTGTATCAACTTTTTTCAAATTTGAAATTTTTTATTAGTCATATTTATTTCCTTTTTTTTTGCACGGATTTTAAAGTAATTTTACAATGGTGCTTTGCTTTTATGTGAATTTTGAAAAATCATGGACCATATCCCCCTCTTTTAAATGTAAGTTACATCTATTTTTAAGTGCTTTTGTTTGCGCATGTTTTCTGAGAAACATATCTATCACATAAAATGAGACCCAGGTGTAACATTTTTTTTTTCTTGGTTGAAAACGAAAGTTATTTTTAGTCTGTAAATGACATCTCTTGGTCACATACTAATAATGATAATAATTGGTATAAAGATATATATTAATAAACACATAACGGTTTCCTGCAGGAAGATAAATAATATTAATTTTGGATCCAATTTAACTGCATTCAATGTTTTTAGCAATGACTAATGAATCCCTAGCAATATTATATATGAGAATTCTTCATTAGGCAATAAACATTTTTTTACAATGTAGGTATAGCAATAATTTATTACTTACTTCATTAGATATGTTAAAGCATTTAATTTGAGTTTTTGAAAGTCACTCACAAAGCACATTAATAATCAGTTTACAAAATCCAATGAAATTCATGTAAGTTTGTTGATAACACATTTGAAATAAGAAAATAGAACAGCAAATGAGGATAACAATGAATAAATAAAATTCATTTTCAGTCTTTTGCTATTTTATATGTTTATTTCTCAGAATATTTAGAGATAAATTAATAAATAACCCATTAAATGATATGTTACACAGTTGTTCTTATTTTTTTTTAAATAGGTACACATGGTTAGGTAAAATTTTTTACAATAATAATAATAAAACAGGTTAGAATAAATTATTCGCACGCATATTCTTCTGTCTAAACTTTATTCTTTTACAGCTTGCAAAATTTATTACTAAAAAGTTCCTGATATATCTAATGAAAGAGTTCACAAATTTTCCAAAGTAATAAAAGAGTTCATACATTTCAACAACTTTGTTAATATTAGAATTAAATTTTAAGGAAATTAATTTCGAAATATAATCATGCATTTCACATACTTCTTTAAATTTTAATTAAGATTTAAGTAAAGCAATTTTGAAACAAATATACATTTCCATTCCTTCTTTAATATTAGAAATTAAACTTAAATGGTTTATAATATAGCACACATATGTATCTTGAACAATGGTTTGAGAATTTAAAATAGTTAATTAAAATCAAGGATTAATGTACTTCATTACTGTTGTTTTACACTCTCATTTCCAGAAAACTAGTAATACTTTTTCACTTTCAAACTTGGGTCTTGGAGGAATCAGCTTATAAAACAAAATTGTAGTAATAAACTTTTGCTCAGAAAGCAGAGTGGAGTTCAGTGAAGTCAAATGGAGTTCAGTCAGCAGCCCTATGGTTCAGTCAGCAGCAGTCCATTTAAAAAATATGAAGTACCCCTCCTTTTATAGTTTTCCAGACTATTACCCAAGCATCTGTTTTCCAATATTCCAAGGTCAATTGAAAGTTCAAATGTCTCTAGGAACAGAATTGCTCCACCCATTGCACTTAAAATTTTAATTAGGAGAATATTATGCAAGAAACTTTCTTGTTTTGAAAAAGAAAGAAAGCAAAAAAAAAAATCATTGTATCTGTTAATAAAAAATATTAAGTAAATTGAACTAAGAGTAAAATATTCTGTATTTCTAAAGTAAAAGAATAAAATTAATGATAATTATTTTAGCAAATAAAATATTTTATAACATAATTGTTGTTTAATAATTCACCAGTCCAGTGATCCATTAATTTATCTAAAATGTAATTAAGCTGTTTATTTAAGTTATTGGTTGTGAAATTAAAAAAGAGGATTTTTATTCGAACCCAATATGGTAGATAGTATTTAAATTCTATCTGCTGGAGTTATGGTGGCTATATAGTCATAGTTTTGCATTTACTACACTGCATGGTCAACAGTATCAATGTTTTTAGATATTTAGACAAACTGCAATTTTGATATTGGGGTAGTCTGTTATAGTATAGAAACACATAAATATGTGAAATATTAATACTAATTAAAGTGCCATGGAAATTTTTCATTTTGCTTCATTTTAAAACATCTGGAGAAAAAGAATCTGAAATAAATCTTATTATTACCTTATACACCCATTATATATATATATATATATATATATATATATATATATATATATATATATATATATATATATATATATATATATATATATATATATATATATATATATATATGATCACAGATGGAGCTTTACCAATAGTTCACTCAAGCTTGTTTACAAAAATGTCGAGAGAGAATCAAAAATTCAATGTCTCTTTCAAATTATCTCCAACCTTTAAACCATGGTTTCAAGCTAATTGGCTTTCATCACTATTCAGCACAAAGCCATTGTAAGAAATATGATCATGATTCTTAATCTCCCAAGGCATACTGCAGTTATGCTTCTGATCAAAGTAACAAATATAAAAATGAAAAAACTGAAACTGAGCATTGATTGTATATATGTTTGGAGATGATAATCTGGACCAACTGAAAAGTGTTGGTTTAGCACAAAATATGTATATTGGTGATTATTTATCTTTTCAACATGAGTGTAGTCAAGTATATCAGCAGTACAAGATAGCATGGAGGTTAAGGGTCATTTGAATGTTTTGAGTTCAAACACCTTATATAATAGACATTACAGTGCATGTATGGAAAAGCCTGTACTGTAAAAATATTATATATTAAAATATAGTACTGTATGATGTGCCCATCCCTTTTATATTTATGTAAATGGATTATGTCCTGTATGTGAGGGGTCAGAGTGACATATGGTCAACATAGGTTAGATGAGAAGGTTGTCACCATTGTGAGCTTTGAGCATTCCATCATCAGATTTTTAATGAAATATATGATTGAAAAGTTGTGAAGTAGAGTGTATTGAAGCATGTCCATTAAAGTATGAAGATTGGCTATCTTGATATAAGCTGAGCATTAATTGTATATATCTGTGCTGGACCAACTGACGAGTGCTGGTTTAATGTGATATAGACATATTGGTGATTATTTATTTTTTAGACATGTGTGTAATCAATTGTGTCTGGAGTATGAGATATCATGGATAGTTGAGGGTTCATGTGAAAGTTGTGTTCAAATCCCCTATATTTTACATATTGGAGGGCAGGTATGAAAAACCCTGTACTGTCAAAAAAATACATATTTTAAAATGATTTTTGTGACTTATCTCATAGTGACAGAAATACATGAGACTAAAATTTTACATGGAGTTTATGGGTATTTTGGACTTAAGGTGCAGGGAGGGTGGGCATTCTAAGATTGAGGGAAGGTTACTACTGTCAAAATTCAACAGTTATCTACTGAAGTTATACTCTTATAAAAACAGTATATAAATGCTACTTTTTTTAATTTTAAAAATTATGTTATAGAATTTTTTTAAAACACACACACACATATATATATATATATATATGATTACACACATTATATATATATATATATATGATTAAATGACATTATTTTAAGATGTTTTAATATTAGTATATAATGTATAATTTTCAGAATCATTTTTAATAAATTTAATCAACAATGATGATCTTGTATTACAATTTCATCGAAATATAGTTAGCATATAGTATGGATAGTTGATTTTCCTTATCTTCAGAAATATTCCAATGAATTTACAGTATAACTTGGAAATCGTTTTAAAATAGGAATCTATTTTGAAGAATGTTCACATTTCAATAAAATAAATAGTTGATCCTTCATCTAGTAAGAACTGCAACAAATTCAGTTTTTTTTATTCAAAACACATTTATTATTACTTATTAATTACATTAGAATTTTCAAGATAATTTTTATAATTACATCCAGTAATGAACTACGTGTACAATTACTCACAAGATAAATTGCCAACAGTAAACATTCAACTATTTAAATATAAGTATGTTAACATGCCAATAATACAAATAATTTCATATAAGCAAAATTTGCCTAAGATCATTCTACAAAATAACTTTTACAACTGTGTTTTGAAGGAAATGTTCAAAATTATTAAACAATGTCTTTTATTACATACTTGCAAATTTATTGATATATATTAGCTCCCATGTACACTTGACCATTGTTTGTGAGGCAATCTGGTAGTCTCTTTCTTTTATTGCATTTATTTGCCAGATAAACATTATTAGAGGGTCCATGCAACTTGTGTCAAACAAGTGTGAACACTGAGTTAGCTAAATACTATATAATAGGAAGGTGATTTCCCCAAAATTGCCTGAACCAACACTGCAAATTTATGTCATCATCAATAGATCAGTCAGTCAACTTAAGACATCTGTTAAAATATGACCACTTGTCTCTTCTTCAATATCACATAAACGAACACTTATCATCAATCAACTTGTAACCTCTGTTTTTTTATTTTAACCTCTGTTTTTTACCAAAAACTACCTGTGAGAAGCACATCAAGATTGACCTTAACCAAAAAATCAAAGTATGTTGTCACCAGGCACCACCATTTAATTTTTTTAAAAGGCCAAATATGGTTATATTGAGTTGAACTCATTGGCATGATTGAATTATAAATAAAATTATAAGCCTCCCAACATCTAAATTTAGTGTGTTTGGCCAGATTTGGAACAATTCATTTTAGTAATTTCAGTTAATAAATCAAAGAGCCAACAATTCTCTCTAGGATGAGGAGTATCTGTGTGCAACACATCAATCAGGAAGAAGCATTTTGGAATTATATTGTTAAGTCTATAAATCAGATTGAAGGCACACTGGAGCCAAAACTCTTGTAGTGGATGTAACAACAAGTCATTCAATTTAGTAGGCACAGAGTCTAATTGATATAGTTATGCCCTGTCACATGATGTTAAAACAAATTGAGCTGGTGCCATGAATGATCCCCAGTGAATTTCACAAATGGCATGAAAAAAGCAATCCTCAGGAATAACAACATGTTAGAGAGAGCTGTCTTGGCATATAAGGTGTATACTTTTCTCAAACAACCAATGACTTTATTATCTTTTGTCATTATTGAGTTTTGAATCTCCCTCCTTATTGCCAAAGGTGAGAGGTTAAAAGCAAGGTGAAAAAATTTGGGGGGGTTTAGCTGCAAATGGGGAAGGGATGTTATCACCTGAAGACAATATCCATACAGTTGACTTCTCCAAATTGAAGTATAATTGTGATTCACAAAAAATTGTGTCATTAATTTCATAAGCCCAGAAATGTACTTACAGGATCATAAAAACATTGTCAGGTCATCCATGTATTAAATGTGTTGTATGTACTTTTTAATACTGGGGACTAAAACTCCAGGAAGATTATGTTCAATAAATATTAGGAAGGAGTTCACATATAAAATAAATAAGAGTACTCAATGGAGAGACCGGAGGCATAGATTTATTTGGTGTGAAGGATTTAGATAATTTGCCATTCAATGATATAGAAATCCAGCTATTCATCAGAAGATTGGAAATACTATTAATAATGCCAGCAGGAATGTTCAGTTTCCCCAGCAGCTAAACAAGGTATGGAATAATGATAGATTCAAATGTCCTTCCAATGCTCAGCTGCACCGCAATGGGTTTGGATCTCCTATGTCTTCTTACATCACCTACTATTAACTTTTAATAAGATAATAGCCACCACAGTAGATGCTTCTTTTTGGCAAACTGGAAGGTTGATATATGCAACAGAATCTTATCATGGGGTTTATTTTTTATTATGAATTCTGATTTTTATTATCAATGGTGTTATAGATATAGGGTGTAGATTCTCAAGAGGGAAAGAGACAATCTCCCTTTTAAGAAATGGCACCATAGCGATCAGATAAAACCCATCAATTAACAGTAGGTTGGAAGCTAGGAAGTTAACCATATTTAGAATTAATGAGTCTAGCAAAACATTGAAGGTGTTTGAAGACGAATATTGGAATACCATGGAGACCTGGGGTGAGTCCTGTCTGGCATTGAGGCAACTTTAGAATGAATATCTGCCTAAGAAATGTCATACTCTCTCACTGGGCTCTGGGCTCATGACTCAAACCTTGTTCATGCTGAATATCAGTGTCTGCCAGTTTGCTCTGATAATGAATTAGAATTTGTGTTAACATTGAAATACCAATACAAATGTTCTCACCCACTTTAATTTCTGCTGGTGTTTTAAATTTATTCTGGCAACTAAGCACCACCTAATATAGCCACTGAAAAAAGTATGCGGTTTAGAGAGATAGAACTTGGATTTTTTGGTTGCCAGATATTCAAGAAGAATCTGTTGTACATTGTAAAACTGCTTCTTTACTGCTATGATTGTTTTAACTGTAGAGTGTTTTGGAGGGATTTCTTTTAATGTTTGCTGTATCACCTCCATTTTATGTAATAGTGGTCAGTCCATTGTTCTTCCTTATATAGTAATTTATCAAAGAGGAGAAAATATAAATGAAAGCAAACCAAACCTCAGCTGGAGAATGAGAAAAGATGTCAATTTTTCTAAAAAAAAATATAGGCCTCAGAGATTATTGCCTCTGGGAATGTTGACTTAAGTAATATTCTGATTGCTAGTTTGGCATGTGCACAGGCTTGTGGAAAAGATCCATGGACATTGAGACAATTAGAGCATGATGCTTGGAAAATGCAATGGGAGATAGTACTGGGTTAATGTACAAATGTAATTCCATTGAATAATAGAGAAGGCTTATTAGTTTAGAATATTGACTGGTATAAAAAGAGCATGCATCTGGTGGGTAAATATATTATGCATACCATCAATAAGTACAAATATTTATGGTTAAATTCTTTATAGTTAAAATTAAGGTTCCCAAGTAAGAAAGTGGGGAAAGGATTGGCATTTAATACCACATTAATTAATTGCAATGTATTATAAATAAAAGATACATCCCTTTTAAGATAGAGAAAAATGATACTAAAATTACATACATTGATGGTAATTGTTCAAAAAATTATATTGTTATTGGGTTGACTTATTCTAAGACTTTGAATCGGTGAATTCTGTAGGATAAGAATTGCAACTCCTGCTGAGGGGTGGGTGGCAATGGAAAAGTGGAAACATCCTAGGTTCTAGAATTTTCCAATTATCTGCAGGTTTGTCCCTGCATGGAAATTGGTCTTTGCCAGACATACCAAATTAGGAGAGAATGTATGGATCCAGTATCCAATTGCATCTACTGAGTTAAGTCCTCACACATTTACACCCACAAATTTAAATAGCATGAATGATTAAAGATGATGAGCACATTATTATCTGGCAAAGAATTTCACCAAGCAAGAGAATTTCACAGTATCTATGATCAATTAACTTAGTAAACTATTTCTACAATTGCTTTTGCTGTCTCTTCCACAGGGATTAATCTAGGTGGTTCATCCAGCACTTTAAACACTAAATGATGGTCAAATCTGGGAGAGCCAGAAGTCTGGCAGGCAAATAATTGTTCATGCTGTCCAAATTATTAAGCTTTGCACTATACAATCACTACCATGTTTTTCTTTCATAATATGCTTCAGCTTTTTCTCTTTGTTCAGGTTTAAGATTGACTCTACATCCAAGGAGCATTTACCTGAGTCAGAAAGATTTCTAGTATCAAAGAAACAGACTAGTTTCTTGATTTATTATTCATGTTCAAAGCTTTTTCTTAGGCTTGTAATTATGTACCATTGGTTTTTCAGTCACCATGATGTCTGAATCTGTTACTGATAAAACTAGTTCCTATTCAGGGAGATCCAGCCCACAGTCCACTAAAATAGCTATGTCACTACCAACCTGATTGGCAGAATACTGTGATACCAAAACCTGGGCTGTCATCGGCTTTACAATTTTCATCAAAGGAAATTTCTCCAAATCTAGCTGATCACATAACAACAGATTAGCAGTCTCTAAAGAGATGGTTTGCTTTTCAGTTTGAAAATTGGCCTTTTTGCTATAAGTAATACTGTGAGCACATTTGTGAAACTTAGTTTATTTAATGTGACATTGAATGTAAATTCTATTGGTGCAATCCCTGACCATGTTTGCATACAGCACCAGAAGCAATGTGGCAGGAAATCCTTAAATGAAATAATCAAGGTGGATGTCTCAGCATAATGGGCTATTGGGATTGAAGTTGGTAAAATTCCTTTCATGAGTATCATATTGAATTTGGCAGAGTTTGTTAATACTGTACTATTCACACATTTTTCCAACTGTACTCAAAATCTTTCATAGTCACATATTGTCTGAGAAGTCTTTGCATGTTCTGCTGTTCATAATTTATATCACAATTTCAAATCATATGCTTCAATATTACAGGCCTGTCCATATATATAACTACAATTAATTTATTATCAGAGCATTTTAGAGCTTTTTGTATTATATTCTTTTGCCATATGATTTTACATTATATAATTATGTATTGGTTATTCAGGTGATTTAATACTTTGTTCATATGATGTCACAGATCTTTTGCTGCAATCTCATTGCATAATTTATTCATAGGGAAAGTATATAGGTTTCTATGTTTATCCATCACAGCCATAATAAGAGATCTATGATTATAACAATTTGTGAAAGAGCTTAGCAACTGTTGATGTATATGATGATTAAATTCATAGCTAAAATTGTTGATTTGATCATCATCTAAGTTGCCATCAAAAAACTATCTTCTGTCATTGGAATATCTTCATGCTACATAATATCATCATTTGTAAATAACATATATTGAGCACTTTCCCCATTGGTATTGCTTAATTGTGAATGAATATTGTTGTCTTGAATTTTTACAACACTGGCATAGGATGGTCCAATTGTTTTCCTTTCATCATTCAGATCTTGCTTTTCTGTATAATTTAATTCTTTCACAGTTTTAGAGTCAGGAGTATTAAAAGAAAAAAATTGCTTATCATTTTTCCATTGAAAAGCAGTGTTTTTAACCTTTTTTGTTACTTGCGCCCATAGGTTGAATAAGTTAGAAAATTCACCCACCCTTTTCTCATTTACTGTTTTATTGAAATATCATGGAAGAGTTATCATTATATTGAAAACTATTGCTCGTTGAAGGATTATTTGTTTTAGAAATTTTTTGTTTGACTGGTTTTATGTTATTAATCAATTTTTTTGATAAATCGAAGCTTTCGAGACATTTTTGAACTTTTTAACATTACTTTTTTCAAAAACGCTATTGTTTGATTTTCTAGTGATCCCTTTTGACTGATTACTATCTGCAGAAACTTGTTTAATTTTTTTGTCAGATATTATTATGAGTTTTTCTTCATTATTGTTAGAGTTTTCATTGAGAGAATAATTTAGAGAGTTATTGTTAACTTTTTTTTTTCTTAATTTGCTTCAATCATTCCTGATTTTTCTTTGGCATCCATGTTTTTTCCACAGTATTCTTTGTCTAAAGATGATTTCTTTTGTAACTCTGGTTTAGATTCTCTATCTGAGCCCATCTTTTGGTAAACTATTTATAGTTAAAAAAAGTAAAAACGTTTTGGTTTTAAAAAGAAAAGAACACAAATTCTTGCTAGAAAAGCACCAATACTTAGAGTCAGAAAGAGCAACATTGGAATGATCTGCACTCTCTGTCAGTTGTGGTATAAGAAAGAAGTAATTTACCAATATTTTTTTTTACATAATCATCATTTCTTATGTTTAAACATTTTATCTTAAATTGATTAGTATGGTTTGCACTAGGAATACAACTGTATGGAAAGTCTTGCTACTGTTTTTATTATCCTTATGAGACAAGAAAATATATGAAGACAGAAAGGAACATGAAATGATATACAAATGAAACATATAAGTAGAAGTGAACGTTCTTGTGAAATGGTAGGTGTAGTGTTTTGTAAAATGACAGACATGTTTATGCACTCCAGAAAAAACTAGAATTTATTCAAGAGGTTGTTTTTAGATCGTGTTCTGATAACTGAGGAATTTAATTAAGGCGTTGAGGTAATGGCAATTGACAATTCCAATAAATATTTGCTGATTGCAAATATTTGTAGATAAGAGACCATACCTTATTGGAGAATGAATTGATTGTTGCTATTATCAGAAAGTGATAAGAAGACTGGTTAATAACTATGCAGTGCATTATAAGAGGCAGTAGTGAGTAGAGATATATTGTGTCAGTGCTGGCAGTTAATGACCAGTGCCCAGTGAGAATGTAGTCCATGGGTGTAGCTGAAAGAGCCCACAGAGATGGGAGACCACAGCAGAGATATTCAGAGCATTCATTGGAGAGCATTCGTTGCAGACCAATTCATTGGAGAGCATTCATTGCAGACCAATTCAGCAGAGAGATTGCAAACCAATTCACTGGAGAGCATTCGTTGCAGACCAATTCATTGGAGAGCATTCATTGCAGATCAATTTGTTGGAGAGCATTCATTGCAGACCGATTCATTTGGAGAGCATTCATTGCAGAGAATACAGAGTATATTCAGAGCATTGTTGAACCATTTATTGGAGAGCATATGCAGTTGAACATTAGTGAACATTATTTGATGGCCACACAGTCAGACTTGCAGATATAACATTGGCACAATTGTAAGTGCAGATATAACATTGTCGCAGGTGCATTTGTAACCTTAAGTAGTGAATAAGTTAGACAGAGAAACCTGGTGAAAATGAAAATCCCAGTTAGTAACATTAATAACGGAAGTGAATGGCTAATGTTTTCATTGCAAGTTTACATGATGAAAAATTGATGAAAGTTTGGAAATAAAATGTTTGTGCAGTTAACAACGGATGCTGAGTTTACCACACTTGTGCAGTCACCATTGAACGTAATTGGCAAAAAAGTTTCAGCAGCAGTTAAATCGTATATTTCTAAGTGAAATAACAGGAAAGTAGGAATAAAAAAACATCACCAAGGAATAGCAACAAGGGTTTTTCTGGAGTGGAGGGAGGTGTAGTGTTTTGTAAAATGGCAGACATGTTTGTGTACTCCAGAAAAAAACTAGAATTTATTTGAGAGGTTGTTTTTAAATCGCGCTCTGATAACTGAGTAATTTAATTAAGACATTGACATAATGGTGATTGACAATTCCAAAAAATATTTGCTGATTGCAAATATTTCTAGATAAGAGACCATGCCTTATTGGACAATGAATTGATTGTTGCTATTATCAGAAAGTGATAAGAAGACTAGGTAATAACTACACAGTGCAGTATAAGAGGCAGTAGTGAGTAGAGATATCTCGCATCAGTGCTGGCGGTTAATGACCAGCACCCAGTGGAAATGTAGTCCACAGGTGTAGCTGAAAGAGCCCACTGAGATGGAGAGACCACAGCAGAGATATTCAGAGCATTCATTGGAGAGCATTCGTTGCAGTCCAATTCATTGTAGAGCATTCATTGCAGACTAATTTGTTGGAGAGCATTTGTTGCAGACCAATTCAGCAGAGAGATTGCAGACCAATTCGTTGGAGATCATTCATTGCAGTCCAATTTGTTGGAGAACATCTGTTGCAGACGATTCGTTTGGAGACAATCCATTGCAGAGAATACAGAGTATATTCAGAGCATTGTTGCAGACCATTCATTGGAGAGCATATGCAGTTGGACATTAGCGAATGTTATTGGATGGCCACACAGTCAGACTTGCAGATATAACATTGGCACAGTCGTAAGTACGGATATAAAAGTAGGAAAACTTAATAATGATATATAAAAATATACTTAGGGTACAGTAAAAACCATGGCAAAATTTATAAAAGTCTAAAAAGTGTAATACAATATGTTGTAAAAAGTGTAATACAATATGTTGTAAATGTTATGAAGCTTCTTGTGCAAAAAAGAAAGATAATATACAGTGTATGAAAGAGTTCAATGAAGAAATATTTAGCAATAAAGAACAACAACAAAAACAACAAAACTATCCTCTCCAATTGCCACATGTAAAGTGCTAGTCATTTACTATAACAAAATGAGACGAGCAATTAAATTTATAAAAAATGGAAAAGTTCACATTAATAATGGAATTATAATCGAAATCCTAAAAGAATGAAATAAGAAATAGAAAAATTGTTGGCAAAGTTATTTTTTAAATATATACAAAAAATATATACCTAATGAGTGGAAAGGTGCAATAGTAATTTCGATATTTAAAAATGTGATCAAATGATATTAGAAATTACAGGATAGATTTCAAATTACAGACCTATCAGTTTTTTATCAGCTCTTTGTTCATGTTTTACCAAGAGAAATACAACTCATATTCGGCGAATTTTTGATTTCAACAACATTTAAAGAATAAGAAGTATTAAGAGAAATTACAGAAAAGGCCAATAAATATAAATTTGATTATATTTTAGAATTTTAGACTATGAAAAGGCATTTGATTATATAAACATTTCTTTAGTAATTAAAGCAACGGATTATCAACACATAGACGCATGGTATTGCCATTTTCTAAAGAAATATTTATAAAACAGCAAAAGTTATATTGTTATACTAAGAAGACTAGAATAGAAAAGAATGTGTAACATGGTGAGTCATATCTCTATATATAGTTTTACTATAGTATTATAAGATGTATTTTGTGAAATTAAAAAAAATATTTATTTGAATCTATAATTTGCTCATAACAAGGATTGTTTTTTTTTTTTTTGCAATTAATGCTTCAGAGATTGAGGACATGATCCATGAATTATCAGGTAAAAGTAAAAAAAAAAAACTGATGTAATAAATGTTAAATGGTTGTTTCACGAAGAAGAAAATAAAAACTGATAATAATGAATAACAAAAAGTTAGCAAGTACACATATCTGACTCAAGTTTTTAATACCGATGGCGACGTAATGGATAAAATTAATATAATTGAACTTTGATGAAATGATTTTGTTATAACTAACTTAAAATTAAAAGAAAATATACTTTTGTACCTGGAAATGAAGATTTTAAATAAATGTGTTTTACAAACTCTTACCTATGATTCTATATCATGGATATTTAACAGAAGAACATTCGGATACATCAATTCTCCAATGAATTATGAAGTGATATGTATTTGGAATAACAAAATAATGAAAAACAAAATACATGAGTGAATTAATAAACATGTATTACTGACATCATTGAAAAGTTTAGGAGACTGAAGTGAAGCTGTCCTGGACATAGTTTTTGAAGACTTGTTAATAGATTATCAATTGCAATCTTCCATCTGGCTTTCAATATATTATATGAGAAATAACCACATGTGAGATGATTGAATGAAATAAGCAACTTTGCTTGGTATAATGTGGAGAAGAAAGGCCTTAAATCGGATAAAATTAATTACACACATGAATAATGGCTGCCAATGGTATATATATATATATATATATAGACATATATACTTAATTTTTAATTATTATATATATATATATATATATATATATATATATATATATAATCATTAAAAATTAAGTATATTGTCTATACTAAACGTAATGTAATTAGAAGGGATTTGAACCCAAATTTTGATGCTCTCTAGAGCTAACCAGTTCATCTTATATATCTGATACACATGACAACCTATATGTAAAAATGATAAATAATCCCCAATATACATATTTTTTGCTAAACCAGCATTCATCAGTTTGTCCAGATCAATTTATATACAAATATATAATCAGCATTCAGTTTATAATAATATAGTAAATCTTCAAACATTAATAGGCAGGTGTCAGTCTTCTCACCCTATATTTCTTCTGTCATCTATGTCATTGAAAATCTGATGGCAGAATACTCAAAGCCTTTGTTGAATCTAATATTATAGCTATATCCATGTTCACTTTAGTAAATCTGACCCTCATGTATAGGGCCTTAATAATTCTTTTCAGACACACAGAAGAGAGGTGGTAAGAATACATGCTGAATATGTAATATTTAAATACAAATATATTTTCCACACTGAAAATATGATTTCAAATCCTTTCTAATTACATTAAGTTCACTACAGACATTATACTTGTATTTGAATATTACAAATTTAGCCTGTATTCTACCCAACTCTCTTCTGTGGATTTGAATTAACATATTAAGTTTTTTATATGAGCGATCAGAAAGACATAAAGTCAACATCGGTATGACATAGTATTTGTTTCAACAAAGGGTTTGATCATTCATTGTCAGATTTTCAATGATATATATGGCTGAAGAGATGGAGGGCAAAAAAGACTGACACCTGCCCATTAAAGTTTGAAGATTTACTATCTTAATATAAACTGAGCGTTGATTATATATGTGTGTGTAGAAGATGACGATCTGGACAAACTGATGAATGCTAGTTTAGCAAGAAAGACGTACATTGGAAATCATATATGTGTTCAAGAGAGATTGTTGTAAAAGATGGAATGTATATTGTTAATGTTTAAACATACCAATAAATCCATAGACTAATTCTATCCCATGCTTTAAGATTATTACAACGAAGTATTTCATTATATACATTTTCAATCTTAAGTTTATACTTATAGGGATAGGAATTTGTACATTTTATTGGATTATTACCAATGAGCTTACGGGTAGCTAATAAATATATTTTAATTTATAAATTAATACTCTGGTAAATTTATTGTCTCCTTATTAAATTGTAATGTCAAAGTGGTTAAGAGTGTATTAAAAGTGAATTGACAAATTGGATAGTTTAAACATTACTAAATTTTAATTAACACACATATATTTTCTAATAACGGGTAAGAAGCTAATCTGCTAAAATGATAGAATAAAAATATCATCAAATAGATGTAATCTATAAGAAAATAATACATTACACTGCTATTCCACAAAATTCAAAAAATAACGTCTAAAATATGATAATAAACCAATGTGACACGGTAATGTATTATGGGTTATTCTTGGCGATGGACAGCGCAGCTACGTATTACATAATGTCATACCATAATACTGTTTTATTGTAAGTTTAATGAAAAAACAAATTAAATAATTATACTTACTGTACACATAGTATTTAGGAAGTGGACAGAATAGGTGTTTATATCCAGTCCAAACGCCATTTTCACAATGACTAGTTACTCTAGAGCTTGAAAATTGACAAGAAAATTCTTTTTCTGCGCCATGTTCAATGTATACATCGTTTTTCTTTAATTCAAGTTTTGGATATAAAGGATCGAATTGCTTGTATTCTACGTAGTCGTATGTGTCAACATCCATTGTAACACTACAACCTAATAAACACACACACATATATATATATATATATATGAATTATTTTATAAAATTTAATAAGCTAATATTAATTACATAACAATGAAAACTAAAGTAAATTGCGATTATAGAGAGATATCCTATGAAAGAATTATTAAATATGCATACAGATAAATAAATATTGTAAGCAAAAGAATAAAGTCTAACTCAATTAATCATACACCATCAAAAAGGTGTGCATTGACGTCTAATATATTAAACGAAAAAATATAGGAGGGACGATTTTTACTACTACTACTACTACTACTACTACTACTACTACTACTACTACTACTATTAATACTACTACTACTACTACTACTACTAATAATAATAATAATAATAATAAATAATAAAGAAGAAGAAGAAGAAGAAGAAGAAGAAAGAAGAAGAAGAAGAAGAAGAAGAAGAAGAAGAAGAAGAAGAAGAAGAAGAAGAAGAAGAAGAAGAAGAAGAAGAAGAAGAAGAAGAAGAAGAAGAAGAAGAAGAAGAAGAAGAAGAAGAAGAAGAAGAAGAAGAAGAAGAAGAAGAAGAAGAAGAAGAAGAAGAAGAAGAAGAAGAAGAAGAAGAAGAAGAAGAAGAAAGAAGAAGAAGAAGAAGAAGAAGAAAAAAGAAGAATCAGAAAGAAGAAGAGTGCACCTGGATAACAAACCTAGTAGCAGGTAAGCAAAGAACCTCCTAGCTTTTTGTTGATAAAAGGCAGATTTATTTGCTAATAACTAATAAAAATGTCCAATAAAACAATTTAAAACACTCAAATAATTCTTTTGATTGAAAAAGATAAAAAAGAACAGAGGAATCCAGAGAGTTTTTTTTATTGAAAATCCATACCTTATGCTAGAAGTCAAACGCATAGTTTAAAGCTTGTGGATCTAATAACTAATGCCAAAATCTCAGGCAAATTTAATTTTTTAATAAGAGTAGAAAAAAAATCAAATCTACAAAACTCAATAATTTTGCGGATAACTGAATTGTATTGGTTATATATATATATATATATATATATATATTAGTGTTTGTTTTTTTAAAAAAATAAACATACTTTTGAAAAATAATTGAAAACTTAAAATGGCGACCATTCAACTGATTAACCGGGTGGATGGTCCATCACAGGGCATGAAAAAGTCATATGCTTCTATAGCAAAAAAATCCCAAGATTACCTAAGCCCAGAAAAAGGTCCTAGGTTCAGGAAAACAACAGCAGATGATTTGGAAAACTTTAATCTTATGGATCAAAATAAAAATGACCCCCCCTCATATTGAAGGGACTGATGAAATGATGGAATAAATTGGAGAGAAATTCAAGAAAACAATACCTCAATCACTTTTCCTGATGTTTAAATGTTTCTTCACCGATAAATCAATAGTACTCGCTGTAATAGATAGTCTTTGCATACCATACAGTTTCCCCAAATCCCTTAAAATAGAAACACTGCATGAAAATAATATGCTTGAATCAGTACAATGCATAGGCAACCATCCAAATAGCAGATATGTGGCGGTCCAGTTTTATGAAAATGCGCAAAGCGAACAATTTAGAAAACGAATTAAGATGCTAAGTAATTTCGCACTAATAACAGTCGATGAGAATAAGTATAAAAATATCTCTGGAATTTTTTAAAAAAATGTATTTTGGCTACAACATGGAAGATTTCCAAAAAATGATGAATCCTTTTGGAAAAGTTGTTTTCTTCCAGCAAAAATACATTAAAGAAGCAGCAATTCCCGTACTAACCAATAGCTTTGAATTCAAAATTAAATTGAATAAACAAGTAGACCCAGAGAATATCGCACACACATAACCATTGGAGAAGCCACACTATATATTTACATCAGAGAACTTAAGCCAGGTTGCTTCTGTTGTGGAAGAAGAGGACATATTGCAATGGAATTCAATGAAAAAACACAGCAAAATAAAAACAACACATCAAAATACTCAGGAAAGGTTACAGAAAGTGAAGGCACAAATAGCCAACTAGACGAGTTAAACTACCCTACACTACAAAACACCCAGGAAAACAACATATCTAATAGAAATGAAAGAATTAGCAATCCAGTAAACACTATAACGACAAGAAAAATTAAAACAAATAAGGAAAATCAAAGCAGTGAAAACCCGCCCAATTTAAATAGAATGAAGGAAAAAGAAAATGAGAACCTACCAAAAGAGCTTAAAGGAAAAATGAATGAAAATGATGAGCAATCAGAAAGCATAATAATAAATAAAATGACCACAAAAATCATGGATAAAATAACTCAGTACTATCCAATGCTAGAAAGCAAATCAATTGAAAGCAGGAAGAAAACACAAAAAAAAAACAAGAGAAAGTAAGAAATTTAAAATGAACAATGAAAAAGAAAATCACATTAATTTAACAGAAGAAACCACATAAGAAGAGATGGAAATAGAACTAACCACACCAGAAGCAAAAAAATTAAAAAACACCACACTATAGTACACATATCAAAACACAAACAGAATCACCACAGGAAAAAAAACATGCAAATAAAAATGGCAGAATAAACCATGGTCCAAATTAAATCTCCCTCACAATATAAGTTAAACTCAATGAAAATTAAGATAGGTGCCATAAATGTTCGGGGATTAAATTCAAAGAAAAAATACAAGAAATTAATCACAGGATACAACAACTCCAAACTACCATATTAGGACTCGTAGAAACGAAAATCTATAATGGATTGCAGATAAATCCAGCACAACTTATGAGTAAAATGGGTTTCTGTGCATGCTCTTGAGACACATTAACGCCCTCAGTTGGAACAGGAATATTTATTAGCCAAAGAAGTCCCTTTACAATGTTTAAAATAATATACATAGCTGTGAGTCTATTAATAACCACATTCAATAATAACAACTTCTCAATAAATATTATATGTGTATATATACCACCAGGGCCAACTGTAATTAACAGAATAATAACAACAATTAACTCAATCCTCTCAAACAATCCCTACCCAACTATTCTTATGGGAGATTTCAACATAAGTTATAAGAAATTTATTACGAAATGGATACCCCAGTTACAATTTCCACTCATGAGTGCAGAAGATTTTCTACCACCTAACTCTATATCCTTTTATAACAATAGACACAGAACTTTAATAGATCTAATGTTTTATGCCCCAATGCTGCATCATTCAGTAGAAGTAGCACTTTTCCCAACCCCTTTTTCAGATCATGCAGTGCAGATAATAACACTAAACATTTAAACACACACCACAGCACAATAATTAATTTGCAAAAAATGATGAGGATCCTATTACCAGACAATACTACGGAGTCATTTTTTCCAGAAATTTGTATAATAATAAATAAAATAAATCAGCTTGAATTAGACCCGATATCCAGATACATAGCTTACACTAACACACTTTCATTTAATATAAACCATAGCACACAAAAATCAATCCCTCCCTCCAGGTTAATTACTTTAGCTGATGAAATATACAAAAGAATCAGTCTGTCTAAACCGGTTCAACATAATCAAACAAACATAATTAAACTCACCCAGCTCTATAAACAGACTTGCAATAAATTAAAACAATATCTAAGCATAAAAACTAAAAAAATTGCCTAGCACAGCCGCACACATGGACATGCAGATATATTAGATGGGCTTTGGGGTACCCATCCATAAATAAAGTTCCCATGGTGCTGGAATCAGAAAATATGATTACAGCAGGATATAACATTATTGCACCTATATATAACCTATTTCAAAACAAAGCTAACTAAGCCTGCACAATTCACACCCACAGAAGATTATTTTGAAACAACTGAAGATGAGATGCCATTTAAAATTGAGGATTTTAAGGTAGTGTTAGAATTAATCCCAACCACATGTCATCCAGAACCTCCAGTCATTCCACAGTTTGTACTTACACATCTTAGCCAAATTACAAATACATACCTGTGTCAATTGGCAAATCAAATATCACAAAAAATTATAGCATACAGGGATTATACAAGATATCAATGGTACCATTTATGAAAAAAACAAGAACCCATTACCAAGATCACAAACTTAAGACCTATCTCAATTGAGTCTATAGGAATTAAACTGCTAGAAAAAGTAATAAAAATGAAAATTGAATTATTTATACTGACAAAAATATCACAACATCAGTATGCAAAGAAAGGCTCATCCACAGGTCAGGCAGCACTAATCTTTAAAACTATAATTAACTCAGTAATTAAAAAGAAAAAAATATACTCCATTTGCTGTACAACTAGATTTTGAAAGTGCTTTCGACTCTGTACCAATAAAAATCTTACTATACCAACTAAAGGAAACACAAATACCATGATTAATATTATATGCAATAGCCAACCTACTTTTAAACAGAGAAATACATATTACACTTAATGTAAGAACATCATCATTCTATCCCACTCAATCAATACTACAAGGTTTACCACTGAATACACTACTGTTCACATTCTACATAAACCCCTTATTGGAAAAAATTAAAAAATACAGGTAGTGTTAATACCAAATACCAAAAGATACATTCCTTGTATAGCTTACATGGATGATATCACAATATTCTTAACATCAAAAAAGCAACTACAAGCACTACAAAACATCATAGAAGAATATACAAAAAAATTCAAAGTTAAAATCAATATCAATAAGTCAGCTGCTTGGGCAATTTTTACAGGGAAAGTAAACAAACAAGTTTATCAAGGAACACCCAGAAGTTTTCAAGGTTTTCCATTGTATCTAGGAATGAATCAAATGAGAACAACAATACAAAACAAACTGAAAGTGGATGCACAAAGAATCATAGAATCATTATCCAGATCATATCTATAAATATACGCAAAAATATCATTATTCAATCAACTCATAATGTCAAAAATAAGCTACTATTTACCAATAATCAGTTTCACAAAACCATTTATAGTCTCGATTAATTCATTTTGTAACAAACTACTATGGAACAGGAAAGTAGTTGCCATTTCAATAAAGCAACTTAACCAACCAACAAAATGGAATGGTCTGGAACTTCACTTAATATCAGTGTTTCAGACACAAAAAGCAATAAATCTGCTAATAGCCATAGTCAAAAGGTTTCCAGATATTGAACCAATATTGGAGATCACGCCCACAGATCGCGCACCATCTAGAAACAATTATATCTTTACGTTGCTTAAAAGCATTGAGAGCATCAAAAACAAAGTAATGCTGAAAAGTCCAATAAAATATACATATTGGCAAATACATGATTTCCTAACACAAAACAATCTGAGAATAACCAAATATCTGTATTAGGAATTGATAACAGGCAATTACTTAAAAAATTTAGGAAATGTACCTGGAACCAAAATTTTACGATTTCATAATTAAAGTCAATTTGAAAGCACTACCTACAAGTCATTTTATAAGATACAGAAGATTCTATATAAATATAGAATCCCTTGGATATGCTGAGTCACAGGAATGAGGAAACACAAGACCATTTTATGCATAATTTTTCAGGACTTGCAAAGATAAGACAGATGATGGTTGGCGGATATAGAAAAAATGGAACCACAATAGATGAGAATTTACAAACATTAAAAAATAATGGAATACCCACCATAAGGGCAGCCACTTTCAGCCTATATGCATTCTGGTGTACCAGATGCACTTTTACACTGGGGAACAACACGAGAAGGCACCATAACACCTATAAGAACAAATTGCAAAAAATAAAAGAAAGAGACAGCATTATTGCACCACCTAATATCTTTGCAGCAACGTGGTCTCTTTTTAATATTCAGGCCACTTTATAATAAAGGATATAATAGAAAAGGACAAAGGCAAACATGAAATTCAGTGTTGCAAAAACATGAAAAAATTACTGAAACCATGATCATTGATTTATTTTGTACATAACCTTGGACAATAAATATTTCATAAAGTGTGGAAAAATCTAAAACATTGTGAAAGCCACTATCTAACTTCTAAAATGTCAATTTTTAAGTGCAAAGAGACTTTAATCAAACATACAGACTGTAATGTAATAACTGGGTAAACCTATGTATAACACTATGTATAATCAACAACCAATGTAAACACTTGTTTTTGAATAAAGTTACCTTTAAAACAATAATAATAATAATAATAATAATAATAATAATAATAATAATAATAATAATAATAATAATAATAATAATAATAATAATAATAATAATAATAATAATAATAATAATAATAATAATAATAATAATAATAAGAAGAAGAAGAAGAAGAAGAAGAAGAAGAAGAAGAAGAAGAAGAAGAAGAAGAAGAAGAAGAAGAAGAAGAAGAAGAAGAAGAAGAAGAAGAAGAAGAACATGTAGATAACCATTAGTTAGCACTTCGATGCTTATAACAAACAAAATACTTTTAATCAGGAGAGGTCTAATGCTCTCTAAGCAAATCTTATCCAGAATAGTTCTAGAAAATCAGGTTACTTCAAAAATATTATCAATCAATCAAAATAAATGGATTTTTAAATCAAATTTGATTTCTTAATCAATGACAATTTTTTCTTAATCAAATGAGATCTCACAAGCTAAATAAAGCTATCTTAACCAAATCATCTATCTGGGTTCTTGCTATAAAATTCTTAAATAAACCAATATCGTCTTATTTTTCGTATCAAGTTCTTATTCAAAGTGAAGGGCATGATCTATCTTTGGTTAATATTTTAATACAATAAACAGTTATTAACTTAAAAATTAATTGCGTATGTCTAATAAAAAATAACGATATAGCAAACTAGGATGATATTCGTGATACTATGGGCAGGAAAGAGATTTTGTTGCTACTGTATATCACAGATGAAAACATTCTATTATAATCTTATTCCAAAATAAAATAAAGCAGTTTTACCGATGGATGTGACTTTTAAATTATTCTTGTACTCTTATATTATAATTATAAAATATACATGTGGGATTTTTGTTTGATGTCTTACAATGTAGATGGTGAGAGAACTACTAATTCTACATTTAATCATTAAAACAATATTCATTAACACCAAAAATAATTAACAGGTGTTATCATTAAATATTTTAATGAAATTTGAAATTATAATCTACACAAGTTTAAAACAAAATTGTAAATTATAATTACAAAAGGAATTAATAAATAATTAATTCCCATATGATTTAGATATGAGTAAATATTACATTTACTCATGTTGCTGTATAAAGTGTATTCAATTTTTTTTTACAAATATAAATCTTAATATTATAAGAATAGCGATGAATTTGGAATATCTCTAATTTTAAAGCCATTTACACAATTATAATTTAAGCAGAAAATACTTTAGCAAATATTTTCATACACATCAGACATTCAAACTGGCATATCAACAATATAAACTTTCATAAATTACTCTGATTTCATCAATAAGAAAATAAAAGCAGGGTTGGCATCACTTATGAATTAAAAATATTATAAGAACAAAAAGTAAAGACATAGTTGGTATCATACATGACTTAAAAAATCAAAAGCAAAATAAACATCAAGAAATATAAAAGAATGGCTTCAGATAGAATAAACTTATAATAAACACTTATCCAAAAGTGCACATAATGAATTAGAACATTATCTCTAATATTAAAATATACAAAAAAGATTAAACCATCTCAACAGGGATTGCCTAAAATATAACATCATATGCTAACTGTCACCGAAGACAAACATTATCTCACTAGAATGATAAGAAGAATATATAAAAGCAGAGATAATCTTTCTATCTGATATAGCAATAAGGAATAAGTGATATGAAAACCTGATAATATATATATATATATAATCAGGTTTTCATATCACTATATATATATATATATATATATATATATATATATATATATATATATATATATATATATATATATATATATATATATATATATATATATATATATATAAAAGTTGTAGACTAATAATTTAATAGGAAAAATATATATTTACCCCATTAATCTTCCAATTGTTTATATACATTCTAAACAATTCAAAACAGAACTAATATGTCATACTATAATTATGTTTCAAAAACAGTAACATTCTGCGGACTTTCGTGATAAACATTAAAATTATCATATATAAATAATATATAGACAACATTATAAACATACAATACATAAGAATCAATCTTATAACTAAATATTTATACTATTTTAACAATTAAAAATTTATAAGATCGTAAATTTTGTTTTCCATAACATTTAATAGTACAACAGTTTCAATAATAAGTCCTTGGACATGCTAAAAACATAGTAGAATATCAGGTCGATAAGAAAATCAAATATTGGCAAAATAAATAATTCAAAACTTATCTATGTAGAATAATTAAGTACTGCCATTACTAAAAAGTCATTCAAAAGAATAATAAAGTATTTATTTAAATATCCAACAATAAGAAATATATATATTTTTGTGGAATCAATTCAAATATAAAACAACTAAATCTAGAAAGCTTACTATTCATTTTAAGAATCATGTAGATAAAAATATTGTTTCCTTTGGATAATGAGCAGAATATATTTCTATTAGAATAATGCAAAGCTTTTTACAATAATGAATATTTTTTCCGGAATACTGTAATCTTTTTTTTTTTAAAAATAATACACATTATGAAAGCAATGAGTACATTTCAGCAAACAAAAATAAGCAACATTTTATATTTCAAGAACGATAAAATATATAAAAGTATATGTATTTAGTATAATATTATTTTACGTGCAAAATGTATATTAAAGTAAGCACTGAATTCATATTGTATTATATTTTGTATTTAAGAGATGACTAAAATAAGTATTAGCCTATAAAGTACATTTAAGCATGGTTATATTTATTTCTATAATAAGAAAAAGATTTTCATACTAATATTTCATCTAATATTTCATTTAAAGTTACATGCATGAAAATGACATTTTTTTTTGATTTATAAAATATTTCATAATAAAAAAATCTTAAATATAATATATCCATTTTTTTGATCTATTTCAACAGTGAAACAAACATTTCATGCATTCCAAAACAATAGCACAGTAATAAATTTACAAATGACAGTTCAAAAACATAGACATAACAATATAATTTTGTTTTAGAACGATGCAAATCGTATTTACACTCGTTATTATTTAATATCTATTTTATTATTTACAATATCATACAAGCCCAGAAAGAGTTTTAATTCAACTTAAAATGTCAAATTGTCTAACAAAAACATTCTGTAAATGACATCTAAGTTCAACATGTCAAGCATTATTAGTCGAGAGGTCATCACAACCGCAGTTGGTTGCAGACAGTTATGGGTTTGGCTCCGGCCGATGCTATGACATATGAAAAACAAAAAGTTCAACATTGAAAAATATAATGTTATAATTATGTGTGTTTTGGGCATATAAACTTTTTTTAAAATGACTGCAAAGGTAAATACAGTTCTGGCAATTAACTTTTAAAATTATTTCTTACAGATAAATTTTAAGCATGATTAAACAAGAATTAAAAAATAGTAAAAGTTCAAGCAATATGCATAACTTGTGTAGAAAAAAAAAATATTTTTGTCACAAATCACTATAATAGCATATTTTTTTTCTTACCATTGTCAAATTGTCTAGTGGTGTATAAATTTTGGAAAGCCAGAAACCCAAGAAAATAACGCTTTTATCCTTTCAGGGCTTAAACTTTATAAAATAATAAATAATGAAAAAGAAATACAATTGGTAAACAATGAAAATGAATGATAATGTTTTGAAAAACACACATGGTCAGTGTGTAAATATTGTACATCATGGGAGAGATAATTAATTGAATTATTGACAATAAAGATGTTAATTCTTAACACATTTATGCAAACAAACTTATGAGAAAGGTTAAGTGATTCTAAAAATAAACTTTTTAATTATATTATCTGGAAATTTAGACTAAGCAATTAATTGTCATTTTGTTATTTAACAAATTATATAATAAAATGAAAATTATTACATTAATAAACAATACATTTATTTAAATATATATCTCAAAATATTAACTTCAATTATTTAAAATATATATTTTTCAACAGAAAAAATATTACAAAATAGAAGCATTAAGCTATTTTAAATATTACCTCTTCCTAACTAGAAAATTAAAACATAATTATTATTTTATTTTAATTGCAATTTTAAATGGAAGTTGTTTACAAGAACCTTCACACTAAAAAATATTCATAAATAACATATTTAAAATTATTGATTAATTACTCGATTTTACACAATTCAATATTATACAATTAGCATTTATAATTATATTTTTAAAACAAACTAAACGATTTACATTATTTACAATCAATAAAACATTTTAAAACTTTTTTTAAAAAAAATTATTTTATTACAACTTAGTTTAATAAACAGATGTAATAGCTATATGGTGAGCATATTTAAATCTTTTAACTATAATATATTTAGAAATAGGTTGTAAATTAAAATAGAGAATTTATGGTTTTATACATGTACAATTATCAAATAAGTCTGACTGATATGCTAAAGTTATTTAATTTCACACACACACACACACACACATATATATATATATATATATTGTGACAGTCAGATGATGTATGTTGGCTTAACCCAGTTCGAATACTAGGCGAAGGTACCTCGGGGCCACTCATACGCGAGATATTAAATCAAGAATACTATGACCTCTGCCCATTCGCCTATTCTCGAGGCCTGATCACGAACAAACAACACTATCTGAGCCATGCATAAATTATTTTTCAACCGGCCAAGCTTAGCACAGCGGTAAGAAACATGGACGGAAACACATCAAGAGCTAAATAGTTAAATGTGCAAAGGTACCAAGAAATATGTGTTTTGCGTTTTGCGTGCCTGGATCATTGAAAAGTAAAATAAAGCATTTATAACAAATTTAGCAAAAGTCAAGCTTGTTAGTTAAATAATAGATATTTAATTAATGACTTTAAAATAGGAATAATGATTTAATGGCCTCCGCTATTCCCCTAAATTAATGAAACAAACTAATTAGACAATAAAAACAGATTAATAGTTTTGCGGTCTAAATCTTTTCTTCCCAATTTTATTAAAAATTGTCAACTCGATCTTCTCGATAAAGTACGATAAAAAAAAAGAATCTTTCGCAAAGCATTTCTAATTGCTTTGCGCTAAAAACAGTGTTTAAAAATTTATTTAAAACGTATATAGTTAAATCAGATATACGTAAAGCTAATGGCGGACAAAAGAGGCGTTATCATAGAGATCAAGTTGGCACACAAAAGAAACTGACTCATATTTAATTAACAAACATAAATAAAATTGGAAAGAGATTTTAAATGAACAAAAATTAACTATTAAACTTAACCGCAATGGAATACTAAAGATTTACACAGGTTAGTAAGGACGAATAGCGAAGGGAAAAAGGTTAAATATAGATAGATGATCACACAATATATATAATTAAGACTCGTCTAATAAAAATGGTTACATAACAAATACATATAATTCAATGAAGCAATTAAAAAAATATATGAACAAAAGGTAGCATAAGAAATAGTTCAATAGAGGAGATACGATTACCGTCCTTTTTCCTTGGTCATGTTCCCTACGGCGTTCGTGGCTTGATCCGACCGTCGACAGGTATTTGTCCGGACAATGAAAATATGTAGTATGGTTTCACGAAAAGTTCTCCAGACACAGCACAGAGTTCAGATGACTATTGAGTGGATACTATGGCATTTTGGCTGGTATTCAGGAACCTCAGCGATAGGCAAAGCTATTTATTTGCCTAGCCGAGCATATTCATTTCCTTCAAAATACTATGGCTTTTAACTGGAGCATGTTCAAACTTCTCCATTATTTGAAAACGACAGCTGTATAACTTTTTTGGAGCACACGCTAAATGTGAAGCCCATCGGAGAGAGTTCTCCAAGAAGAAATATGAATGCACTCTCAAGAAAACTTGGAATAACCAGCAAGAAAACTCTGAATGAATCCTTCAAAAGCAAAATCTGAATCAACGGAATCCTTCGAAAGGAAAATCTGAATAATCTGAATCCTTCAAAGGGAAAATCTGAATACTGAATCCTTCCAAAGGAAAAAATCTGAATAATCTCAATCCTTCAAAAAGAAAATCTGAATAATAATAATGTAGTCTTTTGTTCTCACTTCTATTTATACCCTCTCTGTCAGCTACCTTCTATTGTTTGTATGATCTGAGATCTTGATAAGCCTCCCCATGCTCCTTTGTTTCAAAATAACATTTTCTAAAAATAACTTTTACTTTTTTACTCTAGATTTCTTTCTTTAAAGTTTGAATTCATTAATTAAAAAGAAAGAAAGAGAAGGCCATCTTTAATTTGACTTGAATGGGCTTAACTAATTAAAAATATACATTCTTTTAGAAATGTTGGTGGGCTTATCTCAAAATCAAATCATACTAAATATTTTAACAAAATTTTAACAACAATATATTATTATTTTTTATAGTAGAATAAGCATTTTATTTCAGCAGAATTTTGCATTAACTCATATATATACGCTAGATGTATATATATGTTTGACTAATAGGTTAAGCAATTTTTATTAATAGAATGAAATTTATTTAAAACAAAATATTTAAATGTAATACACATTTAATAAGCATAATTATTTTTAACTCTAATGCAAAACCCTGCTGATATTGGACTATAAACTTAATTTAGGTTTACAATATTAATCAAGTTTATAGGAAGATGTGAAGCATGGATTGGACTTCAGATCCATTGCTTCATATATATATATATATATATATATATATATATATATATATATATATATATATATATATATATATATATATATATAAACATTATTTCATTATTTAAAATAATATTTTATTTCCTTATATATATATATATTGTACCGGTATAAATCCACCACGCTTACTCATACACAGTACCCGAGTTCAAACCCAGTCCACGTTTAAGAATAAATTCCAAAACGCCAACTAAATTCAAACCCAAACCCCGGTATGACCAACCGATGATGACTTTATAACAGCACGGGGTTATCCCTTTACTAGCTCAACTCAGAACACAGACTAAATTACTTACAGTTAATTATATATAGATCTATTATACTCTGGATATTGGTACGGTCATTAATGTAATGTATATATTTAAGTTGCCAATACAGACAGTAGGTGACTAAATAGACTTCGAGAGTAATGAGGTGGGAGACACAAAATTAGATTAAATAAATTGTTTAATAATAAATAGAAAGCATTAACAAATATTATTCAAAAGTACGGTAAGACTTCCATAAATATTCTATTATAATTGGCTACTAGTCTTTAGTAATCATTTTACCTGGTAAACAAACTCATGCCAATATCGGTGTAGTTAAATGATTGACGGGTGGCTAAGGGAATCAGAGTATTTGGGGCATTGAAAATATTTATCTACTATTTTTATTAAGTTATTTTATTCGAATAGATTCGAGCCGTTGCGTATACGAATAGTTGGAGGGTGGCTTCGCATAAATATGATATCTAAGATTGATGTACTAGTGGTTGCCTAGATTAAAGAGCCCTACAGTAATCACTTGCGGTGCATCAACGGAATACCGGGCGGCTTGTACTTTGACAAGGCTTAATGCCCCCAAGTAGATCCGGGACACTACAACCAGCCGGGATCATTTCGAAACCCGGTGATCCAAGAGATTACCTGGAAAAGAATTGCTTTCTTTCCCATATGGTAGTACGGCGAGACGCCAACTTCGGCGAAGGAAAGGCATTGCCACAGTCATCGAGGACGAGTGCTTGAAGTGGATTTGAAACGGAATTACACAAAACCTAGATAATCTATTCGTCTATTTCTACGCAACAGGCTGATATAACTATTCCAATAAAACATGGCGGAATCAAACTGACCGCGAAAGCAACGATTAATTAAGTTTACTCTGAAACCCCTAACCCCTCAGGTTGTTCAGGCGGTAGCGATAGTAACAAATTATACACTGAGAATTATTTCTCATTTCATGTAGGCAACAAGATGATAAAACTTTAAAACCATTTTACATATTTAAGATTGAAAGATAGGTTACAATAGTATGACAAAAATAAAGGAGAATAATAAAGTGATTTAATATCTGCCAACTCAATATATGAAATAATCTTTAATTCAAAAAAAAAACGAACTTACTTTTAAAATAACTATAATCAATATTATAAACTAGCTTTAAACAGAGTTGGGAAATATTTCTATTGGCATCGTTTGTTTATAGAATAAGTTACAAAAAACATATAAATGTATTCATTTGAATTATTATTATTAGGTACAATATTTATAAATTATCTTCTAAAGACTAGAGCGGAGGAAAAAGAGAAAAGAAAATTTACTGACAGGTTTTAAAAAGTAGCATTATAAAAGAAACAAAACTTACATGTGATTAATTTGATTGACAGATTAACTATAAAATTAAGCTCGGGAGAAAGTTAAAAGTTCATGTAACACAGTTACCCTTCTTTCTTCATCCGGCTTGGCTTCTCACGATGGTATTTCTGACGAACGTAGGCGCGCATTTGAAATTTACTTGAAAGGCATAGTCAATTTGGAGATTGGAAGCTGGAAATTTTGAAGCACGTAAAGCATGATCAGACAGCGGCACGAAGATTCAAATTGGCAGGACAGAGATCAGCTCCTGGCACTTAGCCCATCGACATTACGGTTTACTGGTGGACTTCTTAACAAGAGTTGTAGCGATTTCTCTAGCAACTGCTGTGCTGTCTTGAGACTATCTACTCTCAACCACGTCAAAAGTTAGAATCCCAGTTTTTTCTAAGATGGCCACGGTTGACCTTTCTGCCTGGTTTTTGTTTGAGACTCCGCCTACTTTTCTCTAGCCTCCAGCAATCCAACTTGACCATACAATATCAATTATCCATTTCCATTGTTCCATTTTCAGCTATCTTTAACTTTAATACACAATTTTAAATTGACCAAGTAATTACAAAATATAAATTCCTTATCTAATTTTCAAATACAAATTAATTACTCTATACATTTGTACAAGACAGATTTTAATTAAAAACACTGATCAAAGGAATGTGACTTTTGATCAGTATTTTTAAACGACTTTGTATAATTCTAAAAAGTTAAAATTTAAACAAATACACCCGCAATGAAACTTTTAAATTAAGCTGCTATAAATTCACAAACCACGCACACACGAATATTATTTCATGATTTGTGATATTTATACACGGAATCTTTACATATCTTTTTACAAAACATAAAATATATCCCAATTTTTATGTGACTTGAAATAGAAAAAATCTCATTGCGGGCAAATAGTAGTTCGAATTACCGTACTTCAAAAAACACATGAAACTAAGATCGGTTCTTCGATCTGTCTGTTTCAATATATATATATATATATAAAGAGCCTGCTACTAGCTCTAAACAAGCATTTTTTTTATGATAAATGCTACAAGAGAAAATACATGAAGCTTTTATCTATGATGGTCCCCATCCCCAGACTGGTTTCAAGCTATGGCTCTCATCAGTTAGGAGCTAGGACATAAGATTCAAAATATTAACTCAAGCCAAGCATTTATCTAATTTTTAAATATTAAGAAAAAGATCCAAATCTTCAGACATCTACATGTCTTCAAATTCAGCTCTTTAACCAAAGAAACTATATGAGCCTGAACTAAATTCAGAGATCCTATATATTAGTAGGCTTAGCAATTTAATATAGCCAAAGCCCTAATAGCAAAATTATAATAGTAAAAATCAATCATATATCACATGACCTATATAGCTTGTATTACCAATATGTAATATATAAAGAGCCTGCTACTAACTCTAAACAAGCTTATTTTTTTATGATAAATGCTACAAGAGAAAATACATGAAGCTTTTAATTGCTAAGCCTACTAATATATGGGATCTCTGAATTTATGTCAGGCTCATATAGTTTCTTTGGTTAAAGAGCTGAATTTGAAGACATGTAGGTGTCTGAAGATTTGGATCTTTTTCTTAATATTTAAGAAATAGATAAATGCTTGGATTGAGTTAAGTAGCAGGTTCTTTATATATTATATATTGGTAATACAAGCTATATAGGTCATGTGATATATGACTGATTTTTACTATTATATATATATATATATATATATTGATATATATATTATATATATATATATATATATATATATATATATATATATATATTAATTATAAGTCAATAAAAATAGCTTATACAATGACTCGCTATTAATATTGACATTTGTTAGATAAAAAATAAACTATGTAAATATTATTTAATATATAAGCAAAAAAGACTTAATATAAAGTTCTACAGGAAGAACTTAAGTTTACTGTAAATAGATAGATAGATAGATAGATAGATAGATAGATAGATAGATAGATAGATAGATAGATAGATAGATAGATAGATAGATAGATAGATAGATAGATAGATAGATAGATAGATAGATAGATAGATAGATAGATCGATAGATAGATAGATAGATAGATAGATAGATAGATAGATAGATAGATAGATAGATAGATAAATAGATAGATAAATAGATAGATAAATAGATAGATAGATAGAAAGATAGATGGATAGATAGATGGGTGGATAGATAGACGGATAAACAGATAGATAGATAGACAGATAGATAGACAGATAGATAGATAGATAGATATATAGATAGATAGATAGACAGACAGACAGACAGACAGATCGATCAATCGATAGATAGATAGATAGATAGATAGATAGATAGATAGATAGATAGATAGATAGATAGATAGATAGATAGATAGATAGATAGATAGATAGATAGATAGATAGATAGATAGATAGATAGATAGATAGATAGATAGATAGATAGATAGATAGATAGATAGATAGATAGATAGATAGATAGATAGATATTATAATAAGTCACTATAACCAACTTAAATTGACATTTTAAAAACAAAATTTGTTGGATGTAAAACTACTTTATATTTATATCAGAAGACAGGTTTTCGTTAGAAAGAAAGAATATAGTATAATGACAATCATTTTAGTAAAATTGTGTCATTTGACTATATTTTTATCTGATGAAAACCAGTCCTTTGGTTTACATACAAAAGTAGTTTTATATACAAGTATTTTGTTTTTATTATTTTATAATATGTGTTTGTTTGTGTGCTTGTGTTTTGTGACAGACCTTTTCTCTCATTATCTGGATTGTTCAACATTTCATGGTTGCAATGCAGAAGCTTAATTTCTGCTCTTAAGGACTTTTTAAAATTTATTTGTATTGTATATGCATATATTGACATACATCTGAATTTATAATTAAGCATAGTAAATGTTATTTTAGTTTATAATATAAAGATACTGGGTAGCTAAAATTATGTCACATCTGTTAAAATTTATAGTGCAGAACCAATACTATTCTATAAAAAACATTTATCAATTTTTATTTTTTTATCAATTAAAACTCTTATAAAATGTAATCTTTAATGTAGAAGCTTTCTTTATTCTCCAATTCTTCATATCTTCATTTCATTGAAAATCTGAACATCCACTGCTCAATGTCCTTGTTGATGCCAATATTATTATTATACCATGTCCTTAAGTCAATCTGACCCCTCTCACATAGGACTTTAATATGACCATTTAATTATATAAAAAGGGATGAGCATAATACAAGCTGAATGTGTAATATTTAAACACATGTACAATGTATATAATAAACTGAATGTAATTATAAAGGATTTAAACTCAATCATTGAATCTCATATCATCTATATAGTCAATTTATCAAAACAGATACACACAACCACATACATGTGTAAAAATAATTGACCTCCAATGTTTATGGATTATGTATATCAGTTTTATAAGATAAATAGGATAGATGAAGGGAGCTTGTGAGTCAAGTTTAAGTCCCTTATAATTACTTTAAGTTTAGTGTAAACATCATAAATACATTTAAATATTACATATTTAGCTTGCATTATGCATCTCCCTCTTCGATATACTGAAATGGGCATATTAATATTGAATGTGCGATGGGTCAAATTGACTTGGTCACCATGATTATGACAATAATATTGATATCAACAAGAGCTTTGATCAATTTATCTTAGGATTTTTAATGAAATGTATGGGTGAAGAGTTGGAGAGTAAAGAAGATTGGAACTTCTCTATTAAAGTTTTAAAATTTGGTGTCTTAATATAAACTGAGGATTGATTGTATATATGTGTAGGAGATGGTGATCTAAACATACTGTTAAGTGCTGGTTCATCATGAAATACCATATATTGAAGAATATGTATAATTCACACATAGAGAGTTTGAAAGTTTGAGTTCAAAACCCTTATAATTATATTAAGTTTAGTATAAACTATATATATATATATATTTTTTAACCAGTTGGGATACATGGTACACCCATAATAATATAGTGTCTGTGCTTATATATATAAACCAAAGGAAAACTAGAAATAAACACAGATAAAAATTATAGTAGATATTTTCTACATTCACTGAAATAATTAAAAAATAATAAATAATAACTCTGATTTAAAATAAAAAATTGTTTTATAAATTAAACTTTTAAAAGGTCTGAATAAATATAAATATTGTATTATTATTATTCTGATTTTGAAATGTAAAAACACCCTATTGTATTTTTGAAATTTTAATTAGTTAAACAAAATTTTTATCTATTAGAAATCTCCTAAGTAAAAACATGTATATGTTTTCAAAAAAAATAGTGAGATAAAAATAAAAACTCTGTTTTAATCAAGCTGCTGTTGCCACCTTAGATGAGTTTATAAAAAAGCTGATAACAGGATTAGCTCTAGTTTTGAATAATATTTTTTATAAGAAAAGTCAACTGCAGAGTTGGTGGCAATATTTTGTTACAACTTGATGGAGTTTGCAGCAGTTGATTTTAGATGACTATAGAGTTGGCAGTCTACCTACTATGAATTGGTATAGCTGAATGCAGGATATTAGAATCAGATGCTGCTAATATTTCCTTCTCAGGAGTTTGAATTTACATGGAGAAAATTACCCACTTCTTTGTGCTGGAATTCATAGCCTTAAACATTGAGTATGTTTGCTTGCCTGAAATATAATATTCCTAAATAGAAAGTAACCAACTACAGATCAAGATTTTACATGGATTGCAACAAACATAGATTATATTTTCTAATGGACCAAAAGAACCAGCTTGCTAAATGATAATTATATATATATATATATATATATATATATATATATATATATATATATATATATATATATATATATATATATATATATATATATATATATATATATATATATATATATATATATATATAGCTGACATGTCTAAGAAGAACAGATAAAAATATATACAGCTGTGGTGAGTAGAGTTATATATAATAACAAAATTTTAAATAATTTCTTTAGTAAAATTACATTTTAAAAGTGATGCATGAATTTGTACTTTTTATGTTTGCGGTGGGTGTATAGATGAGCAGAGCTGTGTGGATGCAGTGTGTTTGTGGTGCTCCAAAGTATATGCTCAGCACTGTCTAGATCGAGATATTGAGCTCCCAGGGTAGTCCAGAAGTGTATATGTAGGCCTAATGAATAGGGCTTGGTCTCATGAATAGACCACTTCTAAAGCCCCTAAGACTCACAAGAGATGAGCAGGGCTGGCTCAGTGCCTGATATTTTTTCTGGAAACTATTTTTGTGGATGATTTAAGTATTTAGAAGGGGCAGGGCTTAAAAATGAGGTATTTTCTCGTGACATCATGGGGCATTGTATACTTAGCCCATGCTTGACTATGTACTTATCATAGCCTTGCCTACTTCATCAGCATTAACTAATCAGGCAGAAAGATATTTTGAAATTTATATTTTCTTAATTTTATATAACAATTTTATTTTTTGTTTATTAAAAAAAAGAGAGAGAGACATTTTAATTTAAAACATTGATAATTAATCAACAAGTACCTGTCAACAAAAGTTGATTTTATTTAATTTGATAAAAAAAATGAACTTATAAATTGAAACTAAATTGTAAATTATATCTGTTTTGTTTATACTCATGTTTATATGTAAAATTTACATATGTTTTCCAAATGGAATTGATTAGGAAAATATAATAACATTATTGTAACAAGTTTAAATAGATGGGAGCCAGTGTGTGTGTGTGTATGCGCACACTCATATATGTAAAATTTTAATATGTTTTTTTGATTAAATGTCAACTCATTTTTTTATATTAATTGTATATATAAATTGCGTGTCTGGTGCATAAATATATATATATATATATATATATATATATATATATATATATATATATATATATGTAAACCATAGCAATAACATGAATAGTAGTTTTGTAAATTAATGTAAAAATTTGGATTAAGATTAGTAATTATGTAAATAACAAATGTAATAATTGAAATATCTTCATCATGTATTATAAAACGCATTTCTGTGTACGGATATATGTATGTGTTTATAGATACCCATTAAGAAATAATGCAATTAATGTGATAACTTGAATTTTGTAGTAATATTGTAAATTACAGTGTAATGATTTTTATTATTATACACTTTTCAAAATCAGAACACTTATAATACCTTATTTATTTTTGTTGTTATTAATAAACTTATATTTCATTGTTAAAAATTGTATTCCATCATCTCTTGGTCACATACAGTAATAGAGCTTGTGTTCTCTGGGCAAGATTTTGGACACAGATAAATTGGGATGTATATTTAGTGCTTTGGGGCATCTAGAGATGATCAATCATCATCCTGGTTGGTGCAAAAGAGGATACTCTTTAAAGCCCATGCACTATTATTTTTTATTTTACATTAGTCTTATTAAAAAATTGTTTATAGTTGGCCAGTACAAGTGGCCTGAGCATTGATGATGATCAGTATATTTTAAATGTTCCAGCATTATTGTTTTGATTTCTGATTATGGTGTATTTTTAATGGATGGGCAATAAGGTGGTGCATCCAAGTTATGTTTATATAATTGTCCAAGATAGCAAAGGCTCAATAGTTAGCCTGGTCTACAGAAGACCCATTTTCCGATTCAGTCACCATGAGATTGACTGTTGATTTATTGTACTAATTTGTTTATTTCCATCAATGATGATAATGGATGTTTATTTTTCTCTTGAATATTTACTTATACTTACTTTTACTTTATAATGCTAGTTGTTATATGATTGATGTATACTTTTTTAGTTGCTCTTCTGAGTTAGCTTTTTATCTTTCAATGTGCTCACAGATATTTTGATCTCATGTTCCCCTTAAATATTATTTATATTAAATCAATTTATTTGAAATATAGCTTACTTACAATAATTTTGCAAATTATTGATTTTTGATATTGTATTTACATGGAGTGATGATGATTATGCCATCACTCCAGGTTCACTCCCTTCTTTCAATACCCCATCCCATTACAATATATATATATATATATATATATATATATATATATATATATATATATATATATATATATATATATATATATATATATATTAAATTGATAAAAAATCAAGTCAGATGACCTAGTTTTAATAAAGCTCATATTTACAAATGTTATATATATATATTATATATATTTTTTTTTTTTTTATAATTAAAATAATAAATTTAATCGTTTACAAACTATTACAAACAATCCTTAAATCCACAGAAGTACTTTCGGTTAATTTCTTAAACCTGCCTCAACTGCCATTAAGTTCAAAAACAAAAGCGGAAGCAAATGTCATCCATTCAAATTCCCCAAATCTCATATTTTAATGTTAGCAGCTTGTCAATTTATTAAATGCATTTTATTCCTGTTTATAAAAATTGCCTCTTTAATTTTTCTTTTACTATGGTTTCTCTCCTCATGAAGAATTTTTACATTTTCAAAATCAAATTTAAATTTATATTTACATGTTTTTTCATGATTAAAGAAAACTGAAGGAGATATAAAATAGCCATTTTTTTTATTTTTTACATGCTTGCATAAAAATTTATGCTCCTTCAATCTCTTCTCAATACTGCACCTAGATTCACCTAAATATGACAGCATACAATCACAAAAAATTGATATATGACATTACTTTTCTGCTTGACAGATGTGACATCCTTACAATTATTATCTAATTTATTAATATTGTTTGGAACGTAGAATGAAACATTAAATACATTCTTATACAAATCTTTAAAAAATGTCACTTGTGGATTTGAAATAAATGTAATAGATATCCATTGTTTACTATTAATCTTCATTTCCTTTAAATTGTTATAATTTTTTTTAAATTGACATAAAGTATTGTTTATTTGTTCATTTCATAACTGACATCAAGCAATTCCTTAGCAAATATTTCAATATTTTTCAGTTTATCACTTTGGTATTTATTCTGAACTTGCCATCTTATGCATAATTGGTATGTTTCATTTACAATTTATATATCCTCTTTTTCGCAGTCACTTAATTATTTGTTTATAATTTAATTTCCAAAGGTCATTTCATTATTGGCCAAGTGAGGTAAAACTCTAAAACTTTTAATTGGTCAAATGACAAACTCTTTGATAGAAATATTTTCATCTTTTAATATATATTAATTTTAGTTTCATTTTCAAAAAGTATATTAATTGTTTGTAATGTTAAGAAAGTAAATGAATGTTTTTTCAAAAATATATTTTTATTTGTATTTTATAGAAATATTCAAAATTGGAAAAATCAAAAAAATATTATGAGAAAATTACAAGCAATTCAAACATCATTTATATTCCCTCCCAGATTTATGTTCAGAAATTTTTTAAGAATTTTTTTAATAAAATCTTAGCGTTTTTCTAAAAATAATTATATTTTCAGCATATTTTAACCAAAATAGATTATAATATGTAAATAAATGCCAGAAAAATATTCTAGAACATTAATCTTTGTTTGAAAATTAAATAAACAGCTTGGGGAAATCTAATCTCTTGACAGGATGCCAAAATTATAACTATCACTGTTTTTTTTTTCAATTTACAATCGTGTAAAGTATACAATTTTTTAATATAACCTTACTACTTTTGTAAAATAACTATATTTTCAGCAGATTTTATGAAAATAATTTATAATATGTACAAAAAATAATAAACAAAAAACACTGTAAAACATATATTTTCATTTTCAGTGGTGAAAAAATATTTATCGGAATCATCAGCCAATAAGCATGGAGGATGGATGGCCAAACCAATCAGCATTGACCATCTTCTTTTTTAAAACTTAAAACACTCCTAGTATTGTTTTTTACTTGTAAAATAATTCAAGAGAGGGCAGCATCTTACATGACTTTTTCTGAACTTTCCAATGAGTATAAATACATCACCATAGCTAAAAAATGCCCAATTTAGAGTGATCCAAAGCCTCTGATGCAACTTTGCATTGAACCCCATTGAAAGGTTAATATATGGTTATCTAATGTAATCATTAAAACTAATTATTTAATATTATTGTCCTGTTCATTTTCAATTGTCCATTTCAGATCATTCAACTTATTTAATTTTTGTACAAGCAAAAATTATACAATTAGTATTTCCACAAACAAAAACATCATCCACATATCTTTTGTAAATTTTAATATTTCCAAAAGTACAAATATTTAAAATACTACTTTCATATATAGATAAAACAAAATTGCAATCTTGTGCAACTACAAGCAGACCCATAGGCCAACCTTTAGACATTTTATAATATTGACCTTCAAAAGATGCACCAATGTTATCAATAAAAAAATTTAAAGAATCAATAATAAATTTTGTCATATATTTACAAATACTTTTACTTTTTAATGAATGTTCAATTATTTTTATGTAATTCATTCTATCAATAAATCCATACATTTCTGTAACATCCAATGAAGGAATAACATCATTTTATCAATCATCAAATTTTAATACTATTTACAAAGTCAAACGATGAAGCAATACTATTTTCTCCAAATCCTAAAATGTCTTGTAAAAGTTTACCAATATATTTAGAAGTCTGATACATGAATAAACCAACAAAATCTATCATAACTCACAAAAGATTACCTTCTTTATGTAATTTTATATTTGCAAAAATATGAGGACATATAACATAAAAAGGATATATCATATAGTATACAATTATTATTTAAAATTTTAAAACATATGAATAAAAAATTAAATTTGATTTTTAAAATGTGAAAATTCTTCATGAGGAGAGAAACCATAGTAAAAGAAAAATTATAAAGTCAAGATGCTAACATTAAAATATGAGATTCGTGGAATTTGAATGGATGATGTTTGCTTCTGCTTTTGTTTTTGAATATAATGGAAGTTGAGACAGGTTTAAGAAATTAACCTAAAGTACTTCTGTGGATTTAAGGATTTTTTCCAATAGTTTGTAAACCATTAAATTTATTATTTTAATTATAATTACAATTATTTTTTAATTAACAGACATTATATATTATAATGATCGAAAAGAAAGTGAAGATCGAATCTAACCGCAAAAATGATATCTGCAACTACCAGGGCGCCATCTAGGCATTTGAGCCTAGAAAAATTTATAAAGTAGGCAGATACGCGCTGTTAAGATTCCACTTTATTTAAATATTCCGATCGTTAGCCCAAGTCACTAGCTCAGCGGAGATGCAGAGATAAAAATCTATATCTTAAGTATAAAAGACTAAAAGCCACTGCCAGAAATTAACACATAAAAATATTTATTTACGCACATATAAAATCATTCTAAATTCGAGGAATAGGTTTAACATTTTTAGATTTTTATATTACTCTTTAATTGTACATTTACATAAATTTCAATGAGTTTAATATTTTATTTAGATGGTCAAGTATGAATAGACTACATAGATCTGCATTTGAAAAGAAAATATTCTTCCCTGATTTAACCTTAGGCAACAAATTTCGCAATCAACTGGCGCCAATCCATCTGATACATTCATGTATTCAATGTAGCATGATACGACAACACAAAATACTATACTGTCAGGAAAGTACATCTGAACAATAAGTAGAAATAGAGAAGACATTGACTCTCCACCAACAGGAATGTGACATCTGTTGGCAAGTAGAACAATAAACAAAAAAACTCCATAGGAATGGACTGCGGTCTTCTGCCGACTTACAAACCCATCCATAGGCAAACAGAGGGTGTGTGGCGTATATCTATAATCCTGCCCATAGCGGATCTCATACTACATCTACTAATTACACAAATATATCCAATCCATTGAACCAATTCAACTACGAAATGAATAACCTAAGATTACCCTCCCTTAATATAACTTTACAAACTATATAGCCATTCATGCCCGACTTAAATTTAACATTTAAATGCGTTCGCACAAATGCATTTTATAAAATTTGTTTTAAAATGTTGAGTACAGATCAGCTGCACAGATTCCACGGTCAAAAACATTACAAATTAAACACAACTGATCAAAATACAAAGTCATCGATAAACGTCACTTGCATAGGGAATATACAAATCCCATTAGCATTCATTGTAAGATGCTTGCAGTGATATCGTTGACATATATTCCAATCGAATGTGAAAACCACAACATTATCAACCGCTAACGAATCCATGCAACGTCTATACCCAACCTTAAATTTCATCATTTAAAATTTAAACAATAAACAATTTATACAAGAAAAAAAAATGGAAATGATTTTTATCAATCGGAAAACATATAAAATTAAACATTATTAATTTGATTTAAAAAAACTTACAAAAGTCAGATAAGAGTCCGTTTTTAACATTTAAGTTGGCTTGTTTATCAATTTATAAAACTTGACGAAAGTTCTTACTTGATTTTAATAATTGTTCATTTCATATAGCTTATGGTAGAAGAGTCCAGGTTCCTGTTTTTAATTCCCGCAATGCCTCCATTGGAAGATAATGTTCTGGAGATGGCAATAGCTGGTTCAAGGTATCACAGTCTTTTCCTTTTTTTAAATAGAGAGTGTGGTATGTGCGTCCTACCACCTCTCAAACCCACCATGCTGGAACTGCCTGAAAAAACTGTATTTCCCTTTTAATATTATCCACACGGATTCAATTAACAAAACGTCACCAATCCATCACTTTCGTTAGGGTCTGAGTCAAGGCTTAGTGCTTCCATTGGTCAAGCTAAAATCTCTTTCTTCTCTTATCTAACTTTTCATCTGACTTTTTAATTACACAGCTTTTAGATAATTAATAAACAATCATTTCCATTTACAGATTACAGGAATTAATTAATACCTGTTTTTATTTTAACTTACGTTATTTTTTTATTAAAATATTTTTATATTTCAATCTTGTATTTTTTTATTAAAAAAAATACGTTCAAATACTTTTTTTTTTGTTTATGAAAAAAATATTTTTAAAGTTTAGCATCTGTGCGAATATATATATATGTTTAACAAACATTTTAATTTTAGCGTTTAGTTTTTTCCTTTTATTTGCGAACTTTTAAGTTTTTATTTTAAATTAATGTAACGACATATTTATATATCGTTACATATCAGTAAACTTCCTCAAAAAACAAAAACATTAAAAAAAAAAGAATTTACTTAGTGTTAGTAATTACGTTACACAAATTGATTATATAGGAAATTTCAAAAGGACAAAACTTTTTTTTTAAAAGACAAAACAGTAATTACAAATATAATGATAAAAAAAAGTTGACTGATGATTCCTTACTACCAGCTAAATTTTTGCCCCCTCCCTTCCAAGTTTTATTTCTCCTACCTTTAAGTATTATTTAGGCAAGTTAAACGATTAGATTTTAAACAAGACTTTTTAAAAAAAAATTATGATTTATATTTATTAATTACGTTTTATTTATTACTTTTTATTCCTCGTATTTCTCTTTACATATGCGCAATTTTTCTTACTGGCAGTACTTTTTACACAAAATTCAAGTTTATAACTATATAATACAAAAAATATATTGATTTCAGAAAAAAATATTACTGGCTTAATTTTCAAGGTACTCGTGGTTTATTAAACGTCAGGCCACATGCTGGGCAGCCACTTTAATGGTCGGGGATGATGATGATGTTTCCAGTCTTACCGCATCTGCCGACAGAGCGCCACTAGGCTACTTTGAACCTAGAAAATTTATAAAGTCGACAGATACGTGCTGTTAAGATCACGGCCGTCAGCCCTAGTCACTAGCTCATAGAGTAGCAGAGATTTTAAACATTTATAAGTTTCAATAGATTTCTATTCTCAAAGTATATATATTAAATATTTATAACAATAAAATAAAATAAGCCACTGCCAGTAATTAACACACAAATAGATTTTTATTAACGCACATTTAAAATTGAGGAATAAATTTATTTTTAGGTTTTAACATTAATATATTTTTTTTAAATTTAAATTACTATTTTCAATAGATCGCACAGATGGATATTTAAATTATATTTTACTTTAGCATGACGAGCATAGATAGTCTACATAGATTTTTTTTCACTTAAAACTTATCAAAACATTCATTCAGTCTCAGACTAAAAGTTCGTAGCCAACCCAATGTCAACTTCCAGATATATATTTGCAACCAATGCAATATGAAGATGCTAGCATAAAACCACGCCGACAGGAATGGGCATCTGACAGCGTGATATTATTTGAAGGAAATGATCCGTGTCTAGATCAGGAAAGGGCATCTGTTAGACTAAGGAATCATGTATATAATTTTTTTTATTTTAAAGAGTGCTACGTATGGGGGAAAGCAGTCTTTCTGCCATCTTATAAATCCCTGTCCATAGAGCTAGAAGGGGTCAATGGTGCAGGAAATACATCTGCCACCATTTCAACGATATGACTGCCTCTTTGGGGTTATGCATTCAGTTGGGCACGTTGCCCTGTATGCTAAACACGCTTCACATTACATTAATATAAACACCCATATATCCTTCCACAAGCATTGCCCTAACTACAAAACAAATAGCCCGACACTAAAATCCTTTAAATTAAACATAAACGAATTTAAACAGTTATTACTCTTTATCCATGCAGCTATCTACACCCAACTTTAATTTAATACATTTTATTTAACAGATAGAAATAAATAACCTAATTAAACACAAACATAAATAATTAAATTAAAAAAAATGGAAATGATTGAAATAGCAAACGTATATAAAAACAAATATTTATAATTGATTTAGAGTTCTATTCTTGGTCAGATAAGAGTGCATTCATTTATATTACTTTTTTTTTGGATTGATTACTTATTGACGTTATACGGTAATTATTTAAAAGAAAGTTCAATTGGCAAAAGTTTATACTTTACAGATTCTGAGGTCCATCTTCGTGATCACTTATATAGATTGTTTGTTCTTCCTTTTTAAAAACTAAGCCGCCACTTGCCATTCCTTTTTGGTCCCTAACTGGCATAGGGAGGTCTCAGCTGGTTGTCCGGAAAATCTAATTTTATTGCAGACTTCCACATCGTGAAAATCTGCAATATAGCTAGTTATAACGACATATTCATAGTCAGCTCTAAGATAACAATTATCATAATAATTTGGCTTTTATATTTTTATTAGTCTCTTATCATGAGATCTTGAGATTCAACGAGCAAGACGTCACTAATCCATTCATGTTTCAGTTATGGTCCGTGCTGTCATTTTCGTGTTTCCATTGATCATTTAATTCCTTTGTATTCTCTTATCTGACCATTTAATTTATTTTACATGCCTCATGAGGTAGTTTGCTTTTGAACAATCATTTAATTAATAAGACAATCATTTCCATTTTCTAAGACTATAGAAATCAACATTATTTCTATTTTTAAAATATCAATCTTTATATCTTTACTTTTTTACAAAAAAAATTACTTTCAAATATTTTTATTTTTTAAAAGTTTTTAAAGTTGTCCATCATGCGATCTATATATACGTTAAACAGTTTTTAAATTAAGTTTTTTTTTTTTTTTTAATAAATCAATTTTTATTTATTGTCTTTTATTTTAATTTTAAAATATGTGATGGGATATTATATTCCGTTACAATATATATATAAAAACTACAAAATTTTAAAAAATGCCTATATAAAATTAAAGATTAAAATTATATAGGCATTTTTTTAAAAATTTTTAGTTTTTATTCTAGTGAATATATATATATATATATATATATATATATATATATATATATATATATATATAGTTTCTGGTCTTCCTACCCATTACTGACATGAGCCAATTAGCTCGAAACCATGGTTTAAAAGTTGGAGACAATTTGAAAGAGATATTTCATTCTATCTCTCTCAGTGTTTATGTAAACTAAGCTTGATAGTGGGCTATTAGTAAAGATCCATCTTGTAACAAAAAATGCAAGTTATAGCAAGGTATGAAATGTATAACTTGTTTTGTTTATCATAAATACACCCTTGAAGGTTTTTGCAATGATATAGATTGCAGAGGCTGCTACTATATGATGAAACTGAACTGAATTCAAATCCATATAGCGTTTGAGTTTGTTTGACTGGATTTGCAGATATTTACATATCTGAAAAATTCATGCTTTCAAGCTGATAGAATAAGTTTTATAAATACTGTTTAGTAGAGTTGGAGTTTAGACTTAGTTTCGGATCTTCCTACCCTTTACTGACATGAGACAATTAGGTTGATACTACGATTTAAAGGATGGTGACAATTTGAAAGTGATATTTAATTCTATCTCTCTCAGTGTTTATGTAAACTAATCTTGATAGTTTGGTTATTGGTAAAGCTCCATCCATCAAGCTATAGCAAGTTACGAAATGTATAACTTGTTATATATATATATATATATATATAATGTAACCTGTAACCAGTTGGGTTACATCACAAATACTAATATAGTGCATGTAAATATATATATATATATGTAAAATAAAGGAAAAATAGAAATAAACACAGACAAAAATTATAGTAGATATTTTCTACATTCATTGAAATAATAATAATAATAATAATAATAATAATAATAATAATAATAATAATAATAATAATAATAATAATAATAATAATAATAATAATAATAATAATAACTCTTATTTAAAATATTGTTTTATAAATTAATATTTTAAAAAGGTCTGAATAAATATAAATATTGCATTATTATTAATTATTACTCTGATTTTGAAATTTAAAAACACCCTATTGTATTTTTGAAATTTTTAATTAATTTTTAATTTTTTATTGTCTAAGTGAAAACATGTATATAGATTTCAAGAGATTAGTGAGATAAAAATATGAACTCTGTTTTTAATCAAGCTGCTGTTATCACTTTAGATGAGTCTATAAAAGGGCTGATAACAGGATTAGCTCTAGTCAGATTAATAGTTTCTTGTTAGAAGGGTCAGCTGAAAATTTCAGTTGGTTATTATATTTTACTGCAGCTTCTTGAAGTTTGCAGCAGTTGGCTTTAGTTGACCTGAGAGTTGGAAAAATAGCTACTATGAAGTTATGTGGCTGAAGACAGAACAGTAAATTCAGGAACCACTACTGTTATCCTAGTAGAGGTTTGAGTTTCACATCAAGAAAATGACCCACTTTTTTGTGCTGTAATTCATAGTCTTAAACATGGAAAGGACAGCTGCTTGCCTGGAACAGTTCTACACAGACAGGAGCCAACTATGGACCAACATTATACATGGAATATACTTTTACCTGATGATGACAACAAACCTGGATTACATTTTTCTGATGACCACAAATCAAGCGTACCAAGAAAAAGCTTGAAGAAATTGGTGGACTGATGCTGCTTGCATGCAGGAAACCACAGATAAAAACATTGCGTGTGTATACAGTGAGTTATATTTTTTAAATATTCCTTAAAAAACATTTTAACTTGTTAACTTAAAGTAAAATTTGCTTGAGTCAAATATTTAAAAGAGAGATGATTTGCTATATATATTTTGAAAAGAAATAATTTTCATATTCATTGAAAAAAAAACATATAATTTAAATGCAAGCATAATTTTGTTTGAATTAAAATGAAAAAGCAAATCTTTTAAATTGGTCTAGAAATGCTGATAATTAGTCAACAAGTACTTGTCAAAAATTGACTATATTTTTTTAAGTAAAAAAAAAAGGAACTTATAAACTGACACTAATGTTAAATTATATCTACATTTTGTTGATACACATGTATATGTGTGACATTTATGTGTTTTCCAAATGAATTAATTATGAAAAAAAAATACATTATTGTAACAAATTTAAATGGGACATATATGCAGGTTTAACCATTTTGTTGTTGAATGTTAATTGTATATACCTGGATCGCGCGTCTGTGTGCATATACATGTAAAGTTTAATCTTTTTATATATATATATAATTATTTTATGTTAATAGAAATGTATTCCTTGTATATTATTAGGACACATGTCTGTGTGCATATATATATATATATGTGTGTGTGTGTGTGTGTGTGTTTATAGAAACGAATTAAGAGGTAATTTAAATTAATGTGAAAACTTGAATTTTGTAGTAATCTTGTAAATTACAGAGGGATGACTTTATTATTGTGTATCTTTCAAAATCAGAACCGTTATAAGACCTTAATCATTTATTTATTTTTTGTTATTAATAAACTTATTAACAAACTTATATTTAATTGTTAAAAATTGTTTTCCATCATCTCTTGTTCACATACAGTAATAAAGCCCATGTTGTCTAAGCTAGATTTTGGACATGAATAAATGGGGATGTGTTTAGTGATTTGGTCATCCAGTGATGATCAATCATTATCCAGGTTGGCAGAAAAGAGGATACTCTTTAAAGCCCATGTACTATTATTTTTTATTTTACTTTAGTCTTATTGTAAATTTAAGTTTATAGTTGTCCAGTACAAGTGGCCAGAGCATTGATGATGATCAGCATGTTTTAATGTCCCAGCATTGTTGTTTAGATTTTTTGTTTCTTGTGTATTTTAATGGATGGCACTAACCTGGTGCATCCAAGTCATGTTTATATAATTGCCCAAGCTGGCAAAGGCTCTGAAGTTAGTCTGCTCTAAAGAAGACCCATTTCCAATCCTGTCACAAGATTGACTGCTGATTTATATTTTTTATTGTTCAAATCAAGCCACAAGATGGACTGTTGATTTTATTCTGATTTATTGTACTAATTTGTTTAGTCCCATCAATGATGATGATGATGGTTCTCTTAATATTTACTTATACTTACTTTGACTTATTATAATGCTGGTTGAATTTATAATTATGTTTTTAGTTGCTCTTTTGAGTTAGCTTCTGATCTTGCAATGTTCTCAGAAATTTTAATCTCATGCTTTTATAAAATACTATATTAGTTATATATACTTTGTAAATTATAAATTATTGATATTTGATATTTCATATTAAAATTGACTGGGTGTGATGATGATTTTCCATCACCCCAATTCAATTCTTCTTTCACCACTTTATTTATTTCACCCCTATCCTGTTACAAATGGTGCCCAGCATGGGGCGCCATTTGTAATGGGATGGGGAAGAGGGTATCGAAACAATGTAAGTGGAGCTGGAGTGATAAAAAATCATCATCAACCCCAAGTAAATTTAAAATGAAATATTTACAAAATGTATATTTAAGTATAAAATATTTAAGTGGAGCATGAGATTAGAATCTTTGAGAACATTGAGATATCAGAAGCTAACTCAGAAGAGCAACTATAATAATTAATCATCAACTAGCATTATAATAAGTCAAAGTAGGTATAAGTAAATATTAAGAGAATCATCCATCATCATTAATGGAAATAAAAAAAGTAGTACAGTAAATCATATACATCAACAGTCAACCTTGTGACTGAATTGGAAATGGGTCTTCTGTAGACCAGGATAACTATTGATTCTTTGCCAGCTTGGGCAATTATTTAAACATAACTTAGGTGCACCTCTTAAGTTAAGTGCTCATCCATTAAAATACATAATAATCAAAAAATCTAAACAACAATGCTCAGACATTTAAAACATGCTGATCATCATCAATGCTCAGTCCATTTGGTACTATTGATGTACTGTCCAACTATAAACTTAAATTATTAATAAGACTAAACTAAAATAAAAAATAACAGTGCATGGGCTTTAAAGAGTATCCTCTTTTGTGCCAACCAGGATAATGATTGATCATCACTGGATGCCCAAAGTACTAAACACATCCCCATTTATCCGTGTCTGAAATCTATCTTAGAAAACATGGATTACTGTATTTGAACAAGAGATTATGGAAACCATTTTTACCAATTAAATAAGTTTATTAATAACAATAAAAAATAAATAAATGATTACGGTCTTATAAGGGTTCTGATTTTGAAAGATACACAATAATAAAGTCATCCCTCTGTAATTTACAAGATTACTACAAAATTCAAGTTTTCACATTAATTTACATAATTCCTATTCAAAATTTAAATTGTTACATTGATTTACAAAATTAAAATTTACAATACAAGTTATTACTATGGTTTACATATATAATCACACAGATGCACGATTTATAATATACAATTAATCAATTTCAATTGACATTCAATAACAACAATAAATGATTAAAATTTACATATGTGTTTTAATTGATAACATACACACATGTGAAATAACCTATTTGCCTTGCTGCAAAATAATTATCCAAATCTTAATTATATATAAATATAATAAATAATTAAAGTTTCCGTTAAATGAAATACATTTACATAGTACGTTTACTGAAACACATATATATCTAATTTGCACAGACATGCGATATATTAATTTATTTACATAACATTAGTATTTATCACAATAAAATTATTACAGATTATTCTTGCAATTTTATTCTCTTTGCTGAATAGTCTTTTTCTTGAAACAAGCATTATCAAATTTTTGACAGATGATTGTTGATTGATTTTAAATGTCTCTTTTTTTTTCAATAAACAAAAGATAAAATCGTTTTCTAGAATTAAGGAAATATAAATTTTAAAATGTCTTTCTGCTTGATTAGTTAATGCTGATGAAGTAGGCAAGGTGAGAGAGGAAAAGTGAATACATGAAGTGCAGCTCTTCATGCCATGATAATAGATAGTCATGCATGGACTAAGTATACAATGTTCCATGATGTCACAAGAAAATATCTCATTTTTAAGCAATGCCCCTTCTAATTACCTAGACAGATCATCCACAAGAAATAGTATCAAGAAAAAATATCAGGCACTGAGCCAGACCTGGCCATCTCTTGTGAGGCTTAGGGGCTTTAGAAAAGGTCTATTCATGAGACCAAGGCCTATACATGAGGCCTACATATACACTGCTGGACTACCTTGGGAGCTCAATATCTAGGTCAAGACAATGCTGAGCATATACTTTGGAGCACCATAGCACATTGCACCCACACAGCCCTCCTCAACTATACACCCACCATAAACATAAAAAATACAAATTCACTCATCACTTCAAAATGTAATTTTACTAAAGAAATTATTTAAAATTTAGTTCTTATATATAACTCTACTCACCACAGCTGTATATGGATTTATCTGGATTTCTCTGCCTTTAGATTGTCAGCATCTATATAATTATTTATTTAGCAAGCTAGTTTTTTTGGTCCATTAAAAAAATATAATCCATGTTTGTTGTCATCATCATGTATAAGTATGCAATCCATGTAAAATTTTGACTTGTAGTTGGTCTCTGCTTTATATAGGATTATTCCAGGCAATCAGCTGTCTTGGTTTGATAGATTTCAGGCTATGAATTTTAGCATAAAAAGTGGGTCATTTTCTCCATGTGAATTTCAAACTCCTGTTAAAAAAGACAGTCTATTATCTTGCATTCAGCTACCTCAGTTTATGATAACTATTCTGCCAACTCTCTACAACAGCTAACAACAAACTGCAGCTATTCATTTTGGTTAGCTAATTTCTGCCACTTATTCAAAACTTTTAGTAGACAAGCTGTTCTGTTCAGCTTTTACAAAAAAACTACAATACAAACTGCTCTATACAAAAATCATTTCCCAGACTGGAGTTAATTTGTTATCAGCCTTTTTATAGACTCATCTATAGTGATAACAGCAGCTTCATTAAAAACAGAGTTTTTATTTTTATTTCACTAATCTCTTTGAAAACATATACATGTTTTTACATGGGGTATTTCTAATAGATAAAAATTTTATTTAATTAAAATTTCAAAAATACAACAGGGTGTTTTTAAATTTCAAAATCAGAGTAATAATTAATAATAATACAATATTTATATTTATTAAGACCTTTTTTAAAGTATTAATTTCATAATGAAATTTTATTTTAAGCCCAGAGTTATTTAACCCATTACTTGTTATTATTTTATTTTAGAAAATATAGAAAAATATCTACAAAAATTTATTCTATGTTTATTTCTACTTTTCCTTTATTTCACACACACACACACACACACACACACACATATATAAAAATATATATATATATATGTATGTTTACTTTTCCTTTATTTCACACACACACACATATATATATATTAAAAATTTAAAAATTAATGCTAATGACATTCTGGGCAGTTTTGATGTTGTGTCTTTGTTTACAAACATTCCAATTGATAAAGCTTTAAATATAATTTTACAACATTGCAATTTACCTGATTATATTATTGCTTTGATAAAACATTGTCTCTTGAATGCATATTTTATATAAAATAGACAGCATTACACTCAAGTTTTTGGTACGCCTATGAGTTCACCTATCTCAGGAGTAATAGCTGATTTATTCATGAAAAACATAAAAACTTGTACTTTAGAATCATCATTGTTTAAACCTCTCATTTGGCTCAGATACATAGATGAAACTTCTGTCATATGGCAACATGGAAAAAATAAATTAGATGATTTTTTCTTACATTTAAATAATATGCATCCTCATATTAAATTTACAATGGAGACATTTTCTCATGGAACACTCCCTTTTCTTGATGTTATAGTCACCAGAATACAAAATAGTTTATCTTTTTTGATTTACAGAAAGAATATACCCACAGATAGATATTTTCACTTCCATTCTCATCATCCATCAACTCAAATAGTTGCTGTAGCCAAAACTCTTTTTAATAGAGCAATTAACTTTTCAGATAAGTCACATCTAAAAGAAGCAATAAATCATATTAATAGTGTTTTATTAGCAAATAGTTATAATTATAAATTTATAAAAAAGTCTTATTTCAAGCCCAAAATGGACAAAATGGAAACAAAAAGATGATAAATCAGCTATCAAGATTTGTGATCCATATGGAAAAGGAACTACAAGCAGTATTGGATATATAATTTAAAAATGCTCTAATATAGATACAGCATTTTCTGGTATGAAAGATCTTACTAAACTAATGTATCTCTTTTGTTACTTGTTTGGCTTTTAGGCATATTTGACAATTTTTGTATTTTTAGGATGTCTTTGTATATCCTGAGCTGTTCAGGATTGTGTGCTCCATAGTGCCCATATAAACAATGTAGTATTTTTTAACATTTCAGGTATTACTACTCTCCATTCATCTTTATCATTGTTTATTTTACATTCCAAGACCTCATTATCTATACTTTTATTTATTAAAATGCTTGGCTGTGTACAGAATTTCTTCTCCACTTATGATTTTAATGATTGGGATTAGATATTCATCTTGAGAGTGTATATTTTAAATGTTTACTAATCGTTCTCTATGTTTTCATTAAACTGTTAGATCATTGTTCATAATGTAGGTGTTATTTACTGATAAGTGTTGTTGCTCTGATCTACATTGATTTTGTTAGTTCATCACCTACAATGGTTCCAGATCTTTTGCAGTATTTGACTACATATTTAAATTCATGTGACAACAGATTTCATTTTACAAGGTGACTGTTAGTTAGTAATCATAATATATTTGATAGAAATGATTATAGAAGCTACATAATTCTAAAAATGATCTGATCTGCTTTTTATTTGTAGGTTTGGAGAAATTGTATATAGCACTAATCTTATCAGGATGAGGTCTTATCCCATTGTAATTTTTGATATGGCCTAAGAAGATTATTTCATTACATACTAAAGTAATCTTCTTAAAATTGATTTTTATCTTATTATTATAGTTTCTTTTAAATGCTGAAGATATTCTTCAATCATGGAGGATGCAATTACAATGTCATCTGCATATATAGTTGTTATGTCAAATCTAAAAATAGAGGGTTTTATCCAAACATCTTATTAAACCATCATCACTATTAATCAATCCAAATGGTATCTTATTAAATTGATACGTAAACATTTTCTATTGGAAGGCAGTGTATTGGCAATCTTTCTGGTGAAATTATTTCTGAAATAAATAAAAAGTTGAAAATTCTTCTAAATTTCATGAATAGTTCATATATGGGTGAGGGAATGTTCCTATCAGGAACTGTTATTTTGTTTAGTTATCTTCCAACTAAACAAAATTCATCAACCCATCTTTGTTTTTCACCATTACAAGTGAGTTGCAATATCATGAAAAACATCTTGAAATTTATCCATCAAATATTTTATTAATTTGTTTGGACATATATTCCCAATATTTCCATGGTAAAGGGTACGATTTGGGTTGGAATGGTTGGTCATGAAATAGTATGATTCTTTAGTGGAATAATTTTGAAAAATATAATATATACCCAGGTCTCGTTTTATGCGGATTTATTTAATGCGATTTTGAAGTTATGTGATTCATGTTTCTTTTTAATATCTTTGTATGCATTTTTCTTTTATGCAATAACAATTATTAGATCAGAAGCTGAGCTCTGATAATGCATTATTACTTTAAGTATTATAAATTTCATGCACTCACGTCATATTTCAAGTAATAGTGCATTATTGTAATTCGACTTCCATCTAATAATTTCAATATTTTCAGTGCTTTATATAGTACTGTAATAGATTTTATGCAATAAACAAGTTTTTAATTCACTTAAAATCAGGATTTCCCCATTTTATATACACACATTAAGTTTTACAAGATTATAATGTAAATCTGTTCAAATGTATAGATGCCTATACTATACATGTCATTGTTTTTGCATTTTAAATCACATTCAATTTTTGCTTTTTTTAAAAAGAGTATGTAATCAATTAATCGTTTAGTGTCCACAAATTTAGTTTTAAAAGGTGAGTAACAGTGGTGGGTGCAATTAACTTTGACAATTAAAATCTGATTTTTAAATGTAATTAACAATTAAAAAATTACCTAACATGATCTGAAATTAATGTGATGTGAAACAATGAAATTTGATTTTTAAACAGAATTAAAAATTAAAAAATTAAAGACAAAAATAAGAATTTAATTTTTAATTGTTAGTTTTAATTAAATTTTGCCCCACAATGGTGAGTCAGTGTCTTTTTATTATCATAATTCTAATTTCTTATTTTTATTTTAAATTTTTAGTTTACCCTAATGGAAAGAAAAAAACACCCAAGAAAATGAATTTCTTTGGAAACAAAAGTTTCAATTTTAGATCGCTCAGTGAAATGGGAAGGATCAACAACAATTGGAAAAATTTTAGTTTGGATGAATCCACTATAATTAGGCTAATTAAAAAAAATGAAGTTGGCACTAGTTGTATTTCCTCTTGTGATGAAACTGATGTCTCAAATAGCGATAATGATTAAAATACCATACATGTATGAAAAATTTAAATTATGCATAAAAATATATTATTTTGAATACAATTAAATACTGTAGTTAATAAAAAAAGTAAAAAAAAGTTTGTCTTGTATTAATTTTTATCAAATTTGAAATTTTTTATTAGTCATATTTTATTTTTTATGCAAATTTTAAAGTACTTTTACATTGTTCTTTGCTTTTATGTGATTTTTGAAAAATTACAATATGTATCCCCCATTTTTCAAGATAAGTTAAGTCTATTTTTGTGCAATTTCTTTTGTGTGTGATTTCTGAGGAACCTATCTACTGCATAAAATGATACCAAGATGTATTCATTAATAATCAATCCCAACTTATCTGCCCCATTGTTTTCAATTAAATTCACTTGTTAATTTTTTTTTGTACAAGTGCCTCTGGGATATCAATAATATGCAATCAATATTAGGTAGGTCATATTTTGATAGCAATGTTATTTCTAAAACATCATTGTCTACCCTGACTTATTTATTTGGAAAATCAATTTTGCATTGGTTCATATGTAGGAAGTCTGCCTCTAAAATAAATCCATGTATAAGTCCATTTAATATAAGAAAAACATGACAGATAATTGTTTGTCTGATTTTATTTCATTCCGATTTGTTTTTGTGCTAATTTAGCTTTTCTATTATTAGCCATGGTAACCTCTATTATTCTAAGTAGTAAAATCTTAATATTAGAAATTTTATTTCAAATCCTATTATATTTTTTTAGATATTATTGAGATTTGGCTACCAGAATCTAATGAAGGCTTTGCTAGCAAATTCTCAAACAAAGTTTCTATCATGGGACAGCTTTATAAAGTGTAGTTTCATCTTTTACTATACCAATAATACATTAAGTTAGTGATATCCCTATTCAATGTTTTATTTTTTGTCTCTTCTGTACTATGGTTTCTTGAAATGAGAAAGTATATCTCAAATACAAATTTAATTTATTTTAGGAGTGGCTTAGGTGTAGATTTACTACATCATGATTTTGCTAGTTTTTGTGGGTTGTTGATGCAGTCAACTACGGATCCTATATTATATTGCTATTTGTTATTTATTATCTCATTGTTACTATTGACAAATTGATTTCACTTGCCTTTCCAATGATATGGATTATTGTTGTTTTTTCTCTTTTTGTAATTTTGAGCACTGACTTGTGTTTCTTCTCTTATTTTTTCAGAAATTTTATTAGTTATATGATGGTTATTTAAGTCATTGTTATTTAATAAGTCTGCAACATGTTTGATACTTTGCACATTAATACAGAGTAAATATTGCTCTACCACCATGATAGTGAATCACCTTGCAAAAAGATATCAGCTACAATTAATTATCCCTCTCTGATTAATTATTATTAACTGAAAAATATAAATTGAGACGATTTATATGTTTCAATTGGGGTCTCACTTGTGCATCACTTAAATGTTTTGAGTCTTATGAAATGATTAATGGAGTTTGTTTATGCTCTATTATTTCAAACAATAACTTTGTCTGAGGCATTTATGGGTATTTTTATTATTTGACTGTTGGTATTTTCCCTGTTTTCTTTGAAAGGTGTTTATTTTATGCTATACATTTGGGACAAAGCCTTTATTTTTTGGATACTTCATATGGATCATCCACATTATCTGTTTGTTATCCATACTGTTATTTTTATATTTGAATGTAATACAATTGTAAACATACACTATATAAAATAAATGCTTATTTACATATGATTAAGTTTCAGTTAGAGTGACGTTTAGTAAATTCTAGACAATTTCACCGACATTATTCATTCAGACATCGTATATAGTAATTTAAAGTGAGTGTGCCATCCTCATGCTTTCCTTGTAAGCACTTCAGATTTGCTCATATATAAGCATTTGAGTCGTAGGGATAAGTGGATTCATTTTATTCCTGCATAAATACTATATCTTGTATTGGAGAGAAAGTATTCATTTATTATTATTAACACTGGCAAAAGCGTATGCACAATTAGCTTGAAAGGCTGATATTTGAATGTAATAAAAAGTAAGATGTAGTTTTTCAGTGTAGGTCACATATTCATATAGATTAACATTTCCAATACATTGGACTTCTTGGTTTGTAGGAAAATTTGGATTCTGGGTTCTTAAATTTTTGATTCATTGAACTGTTTATGTTTTCCATTTGGCGCTGTAGATCATTCTGATTTTTGAAAACTTTTTTGATAGTGTCTGTATTTTGAGTGAGTTGGGCTTCAATTAAAGTTTGTCTGATTCCTATACCCCTGTTATCATTTTATATATATCTAGCTTTCTTCTCACAATTCTCTAGCTTATCATTTTGCTTTTTCATGGAATGGTTTATCTCTAAATGCATTTTCTCTATTTGTTTATTCAGTTTTAGTTGATATTGTTCTTGGTTTTTTATTATTTCAAGTTGAAAATTCTCATAGATATGTGTTATAATTACAAATATATATTGCTACCTCAAATTATGTCAAATTGTAAAGATACATGATTGCAAAATGTTAACTCGGAATAGTATATACTTTTAGCATATATATATATATATATATATATATATATATATATATATATCAACTTTTATTTAATATATATATATTTATATATATATATATATATATATATTAAATAAAGAAAAGTTGATCAAAGAATAAAAAAACTTTAGGTATGAAATTGGGAAAATAACAACTTAAAAAATAGTTTCATAAACTGTAAAGTTCTATTCCATAAATTAAAAATTAAAATAAAGAGTTTACAGTTGTATTGTAACATAAAGGTTAGAAATTTAATGATAATTACTTGTCTTGTTAAAATTAATTTTCACTGTTATATAATAAACTATATTAAAATTGATATTATATGATAAAATTTAAAATAATTTAATCTAAAAATGAAATCATTTGAGACTCTTTATTTAAGTTCATACAAAAATAATATATCAAACAATAATATTTAATATGTGTGAAACATTAAATATCTTAATTTTCCACATATTAGCCATTAAATACAACTCTTTTAAAAATATTAAATTTAAAAAACAAAGAAACATATATTTTTATATTTCAAAATATTTAAATGTTAGAAATTCATTTAAATATTTTAAAAGTAATCCATTATTGTTGTAAATTCGAAGTTTATAAAAATACACGGATATTATATCTATTAAATTTTAAAAGCATTATATACAATCATGCATGCGCAAAACAAAACAGTAGAAACAATTTATTTTCAAGGCAGGACAACAATTACCTAAGTAAAGAAAATTTTATTTATTATGTAACTATATTGCTGACAGGTTATTGATATTGTATAGATTTATATGGAAATAATGACTATACTATGTTAGCTGTTTCCAGGTATGTATATATGCAATTATATAATTGAATATTTATAAATACAGTAATCAGATATATTTTAAAAATTTTATCTATTTAGGAGTGCTTTCGACTATCCTCATAGGGTTTGGAAAGGTTAGCCTTTCAAAGTGTTAGTTGCCAAAGATTAGTGTTTCTAAGTGGATATTTTTTTAATTATATCTGATTATTCTATGTATAATTACTCAATTACACCTGGATCTCATTTTATGCAGTAGATAGGTTCAGCAGGAAACCCACATTAAATAAATTACACAAAAATAGACTTAACTTACCTTGAAAAATGGGGAATACATTCTGTAATTTTCAGAAATAACATAAAGGCAAAGTAACAAGGAATAATTACTTTAAAATTTGCATAAAAATAATAAGGAAATGAAGTTTCACTAATAAAAAAATTGAAATATTTGAAAAAAATGTATACAAAACAAACTTTTTTTTTACTTTTTTTATTAACTACAGTATTTAACTTTACATTTTTTCATAAATATTTTAATTATTATCAATACTTGACAATATGAGGTTCCTTTGTGAACTGGTAAGAAATACAACTAGTGCCACCTTCAGTCCTGTACCATGTTAATGGTTTTCTATTGACTCAGTAATTAAACATTGAGACAACAATTTTACTTATTGTTTATGAACCTCACAATATCCAGACTTCTATGACTTGTGAATAGAGAATACATTTCCACTAGTGCAACTATCTATATATAACATGCTTGTACAAGTGTGTTAATAATGACTAAGCTGGAACTCACAAAATGTACTTCAAACCCAGTCAATCCTGAGAATTAGGTCCAGGACTAACATGAATTCAAACCCACTCTCTAATCCCCAGATCAAACACCTAATGGATAACATAACAATGATGGCACATGCAAATTTATTTTAAATCCAACCCGCTAGCAGAGCGTAAAGACAATGAGACACCTACTAAGATTAACTTAATTAATTGTAGTGTGGAAGTGGAGAAAATTGTAATTCGAACATTTAAATAACTTTAAAATAAAATATTTAATAAAATATATATAAAAAAAATTTAATTATAGTGATATTGTGATGTGCATAAATATATGTGCCATTGTAGTTCATATGCTCTCATATTCTGGTTTTAAACATTCACAAATTAATATACATTTTTATTCTGTTGTTTACTATTACTATGCCAATCAATTTACAAGCAAATTTACATATTGTATAAGTAATGCATTTATTGATGAGAATTAAAGGTAGTGATTGCTATATAGAAATATAAAGAGCATTCTGAAAATTAGTTATAAACACTGAATGAATTATTCTCACGCTGTTTCAGTCATAGAAAAAAATAATAAAAACATTTCAAAGCTGTATTTCATTACGGAACAAAACCTTTGATTAACAATATTTACAATTTATATTCCAAACAGAATGTTTGATATCCCCCCGGCTAGTACTCTAAATTAAAAAGGAAATTATGACGGCGGGACTGTATGAAGCAAAAAAAAAAATATTAATTCATCCTATTAAAAATTTGGGAATTTATAGGTATGTTTTAACAAAGCACAAGTTGGAATATTGTAGCACCAAAACTCGGTCATGAAGTAAAAAAAAATATTAAATAAAATTTTACAGTACTGACTTGAGGCAAGGAAGTAAGATGAGTTGTGCTCCTTAACAAAATAAAAACAAACATCCCCTTTTTCTGAAGCAGTGCTTAAAGAAATATGAAATTGGGTCTATCATGGGCCTCCACTGGTTCACAGAACCCTTTTATCTAAAAGAAGGTATGGTGTCAGCCTCCACTAACTCATATATGTGTTTTATAAGAAATAAGACCCCAAGAAGGTCAACTATCTATGGGGCAGGACATGATAGTAAGAAATCCATGGATGCGAGTTTGTTGCGACCCCCAGATTAGAACCACATAGATAGAAATAAAGAAAACTAAGCCTAATGTCAGTAACACATTTTTAAGAGATCACTAACAATGTGACACTATACTAATTATTTATGGCTTTAAAATGTCTGCCCTAGTTTGAATGCTACAATTTATTAATTGGATATGCCATTTTAACATATGTATAAAAATGATTTTTTTATTTAAGGCAATATACTGAAATTTCATTTATTAAATAGGAATCTAAAATTACTCCACCCCTACTTATCTGCCATAAAAAAACATGATTCAACTCCACCTTTGTGGCTTGGCTTAAATACTGGGATTATTTTGATTTGAACATTTTAAAAGTAATAAAATATGAGAAGAATAAAATGATTAGTCACCACTTTTAGACGTTCAGTAATTAACATTTTTAAATCTTAGAAAGTATTAATTTAATTGCATTACACCAGTATTTGGTAAATACTGTCTTCATTTTATAAATAAAAATAAAACATAGAAGTTAAAATGAGGAAACAATCTTGTGAGCTTATTGATTTTTAAAATACATTCGAATTTATTTACCAGAAGAGGGGGATTTATGAATCTCAACTTAAGGAGGTCTGATTACAAAAGTGCAAAAGAAAAATTTATATGTTAAGCTCAAAAGATTGTTTAGATTGTCATATTAATTCATAAAAAAATCATAATTTAATATATAAAAGACAGACTGCATTAAGATAATAAAAAGATAGCATATGATAAGTTCAATTACAGAAAGAAAGTTATGGAGAGCAAAACTTAACTATACATAGAGAAAAATTGCATGGTTATACATTTTAAGAGGACAAAATCTGGATATTACAAATTAAAGTTCATTTGAAAGAGTTTAAATGAGTTTTGTGAAGCAGTCTTGATTAATTACCTTTGCAAACTTGTAGAGTCCAATTGACTAAGTTCAGCTCATGTACATGGCAATTAAGGAATGGTTTCGAATGATCAACACAACAAATGGTTTTCATTATATTATTCACTATTTTTTCGATAGTCAAGGTGACATGGCAGCAAAATGGTAGTATGAGAATGATCATAGAAGAAGGAGATAGGTGGTTAGTTTTCTAGCTGAGTCACATATTTAAAAAATGATGTAGATGGTCTTAGCAACCCTCAACTTGACGTAATGATTCCTCTTTTAATGGTTAAAAATTGGCCATCTTCTACCCCTGCTCAGGTATTTGAAGAATGCTGTTGTCCTTATATAATTTAATTAGAATGTTATATTTGTTGTTATAGAGATTCAATCATTAGATAACTTTCCAAAAATTCTTAAATCTATTTCTAGATTGGAAATAGATTTGACAAAAATATTTTTAATAATGCATGATCTATTTAATAAATTCCCCATTTTATTTTAAATCAAACCTTAATTAAAAAAAATATTTCCCAAATAATAGAACAATGTTTAATTCCCACCCTTGTATTTATTTTTGCAAAATTCAATGATTGCATTCTCCAGCTTGGATTTAAAAAAATTAGTTTAATGAAAAAATAATTAATATGAAAAAGTTTTACTAAACAAAATTAATATTTAGTTATTAAATTTACTCCTTTCACATATATAATTCTGAACCACACCTGAGTACTTTAATACACAAAAATAATCAGTAATAATAAATGTTTAATAATTTAAATTCACAATTTTAGGTGTGTTTTTCAGCAATAAACATATGGAATATTTGTATAATTATAGAAGCATGATGTAATGTGGTATTTAAATGTGGGTTAACTAGTTAAATAGTAGCACAAACCATGAATCTCAATCTTAGCTTAAGATTGAATGCTTCAATATATCAATAATATTACAAATCAATGTCTATTTCTTCAAAATATTATATGTAAATTTATAAATAAATATTATAAGATACAGTACTTAAAAGTTTATAAAAATATATCTATAAATGTCACTTAGGGAGAGGTTTCAACTATCCTTGTAGTTTTTGTCAAATATTTCTTTGAAAGGTCAACTTACCCATACTTGCATCATATCAACTTTCCCTTAACATTTTCTGCCTGCCTATTGAGTAAATCTTTCTTGTATTTATATATTAACACAGATTCCTTAATTTTTCTTTTATTATTATTTCTTTCAGTTTCCAATATTTTTATGTTACAATAATTAAAATCAAAACCACATATACATGATTTATTATGGTCATAAAATGTTATCTGATAAATTATCATTATTTTTATAATTTTCTTTTGTATTTGAGCACTTTTTAATAATACCAAATGCTCTTATGTTTTTTTCCATGGACCTCAACTTACCTATATATATACTGCCACACCTACCCATCCATTTTTAAATAGTACAGTCTTTATTTGTCAATAAGGTATTATTTTTTAGTTATTTATTAATTTATTTAATGTAGATAGTGCATAAAATGCAATGCCACATATACGTTTATAAATTTTCTTAATGAAACTTGTCTATTGATTCAAAATATATGGTATTGATATCCAATTTTTTTATCAGAGTAACAATATTATTAAAATTATTTTTATATTTAGAATTAAATTTTTAGTAGTATAATAAACAATCATAATTACATCCAACATTTGACAATTCATTATAATAAATTTCAATATTTTTGATTTAATTTGATGAATATTTACAAAGATTATCATTTCTAAATAAAAAGGACTTTAAACCTGCCATTTTGTGTGACATTGGTAGTTTTGATTTATATGGAATATATCCACTTTTACTATTGCTTTACTGTTCTTTTAGTAATTCAGTTTATCTTTGTTTCTAGTTATTTTGAGATCTAAAAATTGAATACTCATTGAATTTTCATCTGTTTTAACGCATTTTAAGCTCTTTATATTATTTAATTCATCAAACAAATTATTAATAGCATTTTCCTTTCCACGAACAAAGACTTCTTCAACATATCTATTGTATACACTAATATCTTTCTGATAATATTTCTTTTTCAAAATATTTTTTTCATACATAGATATCAAAAAATTACATATTTGGGCAACTTAAGGAAGACCCATTGGCCAGCCATTATTCATTTCATAAAATCCATGCTTAAAAATATTTTTATCAATAATGTTTAATGTTTCAACAAAAAATAATTTATTATTTAAAGGTTAACATTTTTTTAAACTTTAATGCATTGTTAATTATTTTAATAGAAGTTATTCTATCAATTGATCCATACATTTTACTGACATCCAAGATACAAATTACATCATAAATATCAATAACAACATTATTAATTTTACCAACTAAATCAAATGATGAACATATTGTATACATAACAAAGCCAATAATTTTCTGTAATATTTTCTTAAATAATCTACATGTTTCATAATAAAATACAACCCAAAAATCAATCATTAATTGTAATGGTTCTTTTTCTTTATGCAATTTTATATTTGAAAATATTTTAAGACATATTGCAGCCAAGGGATGAATCCTGTAATAAGTACAATTATCAATTACACTACTTTTGGCTTTTTTTAAATGTTATTAACAAATTGAACATGTAAATTTTCAATATTTATCATAATAACCTTTATAAAATTAAGAATATTCATTTGAATAATAACTTTATTTTAGTAATCAGATTTTAGTAACAGACACATTTTTAAAACTTTATCTTTTTTATGCACATAAGATTATTATCAAATGCATTTTTTTTTAATTTAGAAATTTGTACATTTCAAGTACTATTTATTGTATACTTGAAATTGTTTTCTTTTAAGTTTTTAACTAACTTGTTGTCAACCTTTGATCACATTTAATTACGTCCCAAAAACTTTTAACAGTAGATTTCAATTCTAGATCACTATCTTTCCATTGGAAATTAACATATTTTGCATCAACATTTAAAATATATTTTTCTTGAAATCGAGATTCACAATGGACAATTTTACAAAATTATTGTCTTGAAACTTATTTTTAAATTCTTTCTTAAACAAAAAGTTAATTTTCTTATTAAATTTCTTACATAGTCTATCATAATATCGATCATAAAACACTTGGCAATTACTTTTAAAATTAAACCAGACATTTTGATTATGCAAATCAATCAAATGATTTCAACTTTTTAAGTAATGTCTTTTATCAAAAATTAAATATTTACATGAAGAAATAATACTAAGTAGCACAATCATTTTAAATAGCATATCGTATTTGACGACAACTTGCAAGCCATATTAAATTTTATTTTATAACAATTTGAAAAACTTTTAACATTTTATAGTTATAAAGAAATTACAATCTGCATTTTAAAGCAATTATATTGTAACTTACCTTTCCCCATTCTTTAATAATTCACATATCATTTGTAGAACTAATTTCCATTGATGTATATAATAATAATATTACAAATCATTTTTTTTGCATTTCTTAAAAATAATATACAGTAAAATTATAAATAAATATTATAAAATACAAAAATTTCCCCTTGGCTGCAACATGTCCTAAAATATTTTCAAATATAAAATTGCATAAACAAAAAGAACCATTACAATTAATGATCGATTTTCGGGATTTCGTTTTACTATGAAACATGTAGATTAATTGATAAAATATTACAGGAAATCCTTGGTTTTGGTATATATATACAATATGTTCATCATTTGATTTCATTTTTAAAATTAATAATGTTGTTATTGATATTTGTGATATAATTTGTACCTTGGATATCAGTGAAATGTATGGATTAATTGATAGAATAACTTCTATTGAAAAAAATAATAATGCATTAAAGTTAAAAAAATGTTAACGTTAAAATAATAAAATTTCTTGTTGAAATATTAAACTTTATTGATAAAATGTTTATGCTATTTTTAAGCATGAATTGTATAAAATGAGTAATGTATGGTCTATGGGACTTCCTACAGTTGCTTAAATATGTAATTTTGTGATATCTATATATGAAGAAAATATTGTGAAGAAGGAATATTATCAGAAAGATATTACTTTATCCAATAGATATGTTGATGATGCTTTTGTTTGTAGAAAGACAAATGCTATTAATGATTTGTTTAATGAATTAAATAATATAAAGGACTTAAAATGGATTAAAACAGATAAAAATTCAATGAGTGTGTAATTTATAGATCTCAAGACAACTAGAAACAAAGATAAATGGATTGCTATATGATTATTAAACCAATAGCAAAAGACGATATATTCCATATAAATCAAAAGTACCAATGTCACATAAAATGGCACGTTTAAAGTACTTCTTATTTAGAAATGACAATGTTTGTAAGTATTCATCAGAAATACCAATAATATTGAAATTTATTATAATGAATTGTTAAATGTTGGATATAGATATGATTATGTTTATTATACTATTAAAACTTTAATTTTAAATATAAAATAATATTAATAATAATAATATTAATTATTCTGATAAAAAATTTCGATATCAATACCAAATATTTCAAATCAACAGGCAAGTTTCATTAAGAATATTTATAAAAGTATATGTGATAATGCATTTTATGCACCACGTACATTAAATAAATGAATAAATAACTCAGGGTTCAAAGTAGAAGACAAAATTATAAAAATAATGATAAGTTATCAGCTTTTGTTTTTATGACCATAATAAATTATGTATATATGGTTTTGACTTTAATTATAGTAACATAAAAATTTGGGAAACTGATAGAAATACTAATAAAAGAAAAATTAAGGAAGCTATGTTAATATATAAATACAAGCAAGATTTAATCAATAGGCAGGCAGCAAATGTTAAGATCATGGAATTATGGGAAAGTTGCCCTTTCAAAGTATTAGTTGACAAAAACTACAAGGATAGTTGAAAGCTTCCTAAATGAATTTATAGATATATATATTTTTATAAATCTTTATGTACTGTATTTTTTAATATGTATTTATAAATTTATATTCATATATAAAAGAAAATATAAACATACAAATACATAACACAGATATACAACGACTATTTAGCTCCTGTTAGAATTTCAGAGCTTGTCCATTGCAGTAAACTGATATTTCAGCATTTTCAGACGTTTTTCTTTGTCTCCCACATCAACGTATATAATAATCACATTTTGTTCCCTCTATATTTTTATAAAAATGAGAACGCAATCCAAATAAAAAGATTATTCGTTATCATTTCTATAAAAAAATATTTTCAGATTACAAAATCAACAAAATCTTTATTTCTGATTATATTTAGAAATCTAAAATAAGATTTATTTATTTCTGTTATATCTAATGAAATATGTTTTAAAAGTTAAAATTTTTTGCATATTTATTGTGAAATTTTTATACTTGTAAGTACAAGTAGATTGTTTATTAGAAGCTACTTTTTTACATAGTTTCAAATCATATTCAGGTTAGCTGCTATTATAACATTATACTACTGGAATAAAAATAGTATTTCGAGTCAAAATTAATTATTAATAATTTATATTAATTGATATCTAATAAATGTAATGAAATATGAACTTCTTTATTGCATAAATGAAAACCGCCAATAAAAAGATATTATGAAGAAACATGAAAATGAGACCCTAGTGTATATAATTATGTATATTGCTTTGAAAAAAATACAGACATTGAATTATAATATAAATAAGAAGGTGTATTGCAAATGTAATTAAAAAGAAAAAACAAATTTTCAATAGCCTATGGATAAACAGTACTCTAAATGGTAAGAAATAAGTCAAAAATAAATTAAGTTGATAACTGTTGAATTTGTACCTGTTTCCAAGCCTATTTTTGATAATTTCAGTTAAACATTAGGGTAATAATAAAAATATCAGCTAATTTGAAATGATGTCATTTAATTAATAATTCTTGACACTGCAAAAATTACACATGGCAAAAGTAGTTCATAATTTTGATGCAGGAACAACTTCTTTTGCAACACTTGATAAATTTTGCCACATGTGAATGTTAATATTCAATAGTTTATAACCTAGCTCAAAATAGCACATACAAGTGTTAAATTTCTTTTAATTTTTTTATTAACCTTCATGTAAAATATACATTTATAGTTAGATATACGTTACGATTACATAGTCTAATAAAATATAGTTCATTTTTTTAAAAATAGAAGGCAAAAATTGTGACAATTATAAGTCAGATTTAAGGAGAATTGTATGTTTCCTGTAGTCTACAAGGATGCCCATCATTTATTTAGCAACACAATACAACAGTATAATTTCCAAAATTAATAAGAAGAACCCTGCGATCATTGTTTATTATTTTTCCGATTATTAATTTATTCATTTTTGTCATAATTTTTGATGGTGGCAAAAGAAATTCACTATTGTTTATTGTACTATTATAAAAGTACGTTCCATTTCATTCTATACGAGCAGAGTAGATCAAATTATGTCAATAAATAATTATTTAGTGATAAATATTTGCTATATGAGATACTAAAGAAATCTAATTCTTGCTCAGACATTGTATTCTGATGGGGGAAATGCATGTTTTAAAAGTGTTGCATAGGAATGAGTAAAGTTTATCTTCTTGCTAGTTTTTTTATTCACTTTATAATTATATATTTTATTATTGCTTTGAAGTTTTCTTTTATTTCAAAACATGTCTCTGTAGTAAAAATTAAAAAAATAATTAACTTACCACTGAACTTAACCGAATGTATTATTAGTTTTCATAATATTAGGAGTCTCTCGATCATTTATAACCATAGCTCTCTACATCCTCACATCACCCCTCAGTTAGAATATACACCAGGTTGTCATTTTATGCCATAGATAGATTTCACAGAAAACTCACATTAATAAAATGGCATAAAAATAGATTTAACTTACCTTGAAAAATTTGGGATAGATTCCAAATTTTTTAAAAATCTCATAAAAGCAAAGCAACAAAGTAAAATTACTTTAAAATTCATATATTTAAAAATAAGGAAATAAAGTATGACTATTAAAAAATTTCAAATGTTTGATATAAATTGATACAAGACAAACTTTTTTTTCTTTTTTTTATTAACTATTTAATTTTATACAAAACAATATGTTTTTATGTGTAATTTATTTTAAATTTTTTCATACATATTTTAATCATTATAGCTATTTGACAATATGCAGTTCGTGTTTGAACTGGTAAAAACAACAGATTCTTCACAAGAGAAAATACAATTAGGGCCAACTTTACTATCATGCTGTGTTAATGGTTTTCTGTCAACAATGTAATTGGTCATTAAATTCTGAGTTGATGATTTTACTAATTGTTTATGAAGCTCGTGATATCCAGAGTGCTATGTCTAGCTAATAGAGAATGCACTTCCACCAGTGCAACTATATATGTAACACCCTTCCACCAGTGTGTTAATAATGACCAATGGTTAATTTTTTTTATACCCATATATACATGTAGACACTTTTAGACACAAAAACATTACAAGTAAAAATATTTAAAGACTTTTAAAGGTAAATTATTTTTTAAAGTAGAAATTAAAAGTTCTTAAATATTTTTACTTGTAATTTTTTTCTGTATAATTTTTTTTTTCCATGTTTATTTATGTATAATAGAAAATATAAACATACACATACATAACACAGACATACAATTATTTAGCTCTCATTGGAATTAACTTCATAAGTCATGTCATTAAAAAGAAAATGATTTTTCAATTGATTAGAAAGTTGAAGAGATTTTTTTTTATTATTTTTGCTGTGAAACGAACAGACTATACTTCTGTTTCATTAACTATTTCTAAATATTTTACTGTATCTAAATTTACTGTCAAATCTTTTTCCAACAGACATTTAAAATATTTAAAATTTAAAGCATGTATATAAAACAGGGAAATTCCGATTTTAAATGAAATATGAACTTCTTTATTTCTTAAATAGATATTAAAAAGAAACATGAATCGCATAACTTTTTAATGGCTCTAAAATCAGCATAAAACGAGACCCAGATAAATATATATATATATATATGTTTGAAATCTGTCTTTTAGAAGTACTTTCGACTATACACTTTGTAGTCTTAATCAACAATATAACATTGAATAATCAAAACGAGACAACCTTTAACAATACCCATAGTTCAATTCAGATTTCCCACAATTCTATTATCGTAACATTTGATGACTGGCAATTCATTAATATTTGACGATTTCTTGAAATCAACATAGCCTCTTTTATCTTATGTTTATTATGACAACGTCTGTAGTGTTGTCAAAATAAACATACAAATAAAAGAGGCTATGTTGATTTCAAGAAATTGTCAATTGTTTATGAATTACCAGTCATCAAATATTAAGATATCAGAATTGTGGGAAATCTGAATTGAACTATGGGTATTGTTAAAGGTTGTCTCATTTTGATTATTCTATGTTATATAGTTGTTAAAGACTACAAAGTGTATAGTCGAACACGTACTTCTAAAAGAATATAATTTATGTAAATTGTACTGTATGTATATATATATGCAAAATTAAGCATTACAACCAAAGCCAACAATATTAAACTATTTTCACTTGATTCCCTGTAAGTTTATTAAGTTTAAATCTGAAACATATAATCATCTTATTTCAAGCGATTATAGTTTTGAACTTTGATGAAATAGTGAATTTATTTATTAAAATGTAATGACTATTAGAAGATATATACATTATAGACACACACACACAAAAACATGAAAAAATAAATCCTCACCTAATTGTATGTTAAATGGGGTGCTTATTGGAACATTTCTTTTTATAGTTGATACAAAAAAAGCAAATGTTTTATTTAACATTGTTTCCCAATTTTCGAAGCAAAAACTTAGAGGATTTAATGTAGTGACACTTACAATATTTTCATAGTTTTTATTTTCGAATATCATATCATAATTATGACTATTATATAAGAAAATCTCTGCATCGTTGGTTAGGTCTTTAAGAAGAAGTGCTTTTGGTATATTACTCGACAATTCCAGTAGGATTTTAATGCAAAATGGTTCATGTAATACTAAACCTGGTTTGTCGAACTGTAAAGGTATCTTTGACCATTCTACTATATATATATATATATATATATATATATATATATATATATATATATATATATATATATATATATATAATCGTTATAAACCTATATGTAAGTTCAAAATAAATTTAACAGTAAAAATATTAGTAGTTATATATATATATATATATATATATATATATATATATATATATATATATATATATATATATATATATATATATATATATATATAATGAGTAACCAGTCAACACTTAGACAATCCCTATATAGATTATAATCATATATATATATATATATATATATATATGATGCTATTAAAAATGAAACCTATAAATATTTCATTATAGTATTTATTCAAAGAAATAAAAAGTATAAAAAATAATTTATAACCACAATTTAAAATTAAATAATAACTAACTAAACTGAACAGACAAATATTTATATCTACATTTTTTTCTTTCTGCTTTTACTTAACAGTGATTTTCTCTTATCGGCTTTTCATTATTTCTAACAATCCATTGCCATAAAAAGGGAGACCATACTTTTTTTTGTAATAAGCAGTGTGGAAATTACACATCTCACTCTCGAAGTGTTAAAAGAAAACATATAGTCTAATTTAATTACTGTACTTATTATATATATATTGAACTTTTTGAGGCTATTTTAAAAAAAATCTATTTAAACCTGATATAATTAAAATAGTTTTGAACAATGACTTTCAAGTCATCTTTAGGCATTTAATTTATCTTTTACAATTACATGTGAAAACTATATATATATATATATATATATATATATATATTTGTTTATCATAAATGTACCTTTGAGGTCTTTCTTGCAATGATATAGATTGCAGAGGCTTCTACTATGTGGTGATGCTGAACTGAGATCAGACCCATATAGCTATCTGGTTTGCTATGCTGAGTTTGAAGACATTACGTGTCTAAAAAATTCACGCTTGCAAGCTGAATAGAAATTGTTTCATAAACGCTCAGAGTTTGTATTTAGATCTAGTTTCTTTATTCCTGTCTTTCACTGATGACAGCAAATAGCTTGAAATCATGATCTGAAAGTGGAATTATAGTTAAAGATAGTGAATACTAACTACTCTGACGTTTATGTAAACAAAACATACGCTTGATGGGCGTTTTTGGTAGAACGCCATCTGTGGACATAAATACAAGCGTTAGCAAGTTTTTTAACTTGCATTTTTGTTTATCATAAATGTACCTTTGAGGTCTTTCTTGCAATGATATAGATTGCAGAGGCTTCTACTATGTGGGATGCTGAACTGAGATCAGACCCATATAGCTATCTGGTTTGCTATGCTGAGTTTGAAGACATTACGTGTCTAAAAAATTCACGCTTGCAAGCTGAATAGAAATTGTTTCATAAACGCTCAGAGTTTGTATTTAGATCTAGTTTCTTTATTCCTGTCTTTCACTGACGATAGCAAATAGCTTGAAATCATGATCTGAAAGTGGAATTATAGTTAGAGATAGTGAATACTAACTACTCTGATGTTTATGTAAACAAAACATACGCTTGATGGGCGTTTTTGGTAGAACGCCATCTGTGGACATAAATACAAGCGTTAGCAAGTTTTTTAACTTGCATTTTTGTTTATCATATATATATATAAATTTAATGGTAACAAACTATTAAAAACAATCGTTAAATCTGCAGAAGTACTTTTAGTTAATTTCTTAAACCTGCCTCAACTGCCATTAAATTAAAAAAAAGAAAACAGAAACAAATGTCATCAATTCAAATCCCAAGATTTTCTTATTTTAATGTTATCAGCTTGTCTATTTATTAAACGTATTTTATTCCTATTTATAAAAATTACCTTCTTAATTTTTCTTTTATTATGGTTTCTCTCTTAATCAAAAATTTTATCATTTTTAAAATCAAATTTAAATTTATATTTATGTGTTTTTTCATGAACAAAGAAAACTGAAGGAGACATTAAATCACCATTATTTTTACTTTTACACCCTTATATAACAATACATGATATTAACTTTCTGCTTGATAATTATGACATCCTTAGAATTATTGACTAATTTATTAATATTGTTTGGAACTTATAAAAGTAATGTCATATATGAATTTTTTGTGATTGTATGCTATCATATATTGATGAATCTAAGTGCAGTATCAAGAAGACATTGAGGGTGCATGAATTGTTATATAAGTGTTTAAAAAGTAAAAATAATGTTTATTTAATGACTCCTTCAGTTTTCTTTGATCATGAAAAAATATGTAAATATAAATTTATATTTGATTTTGAAAATGTGAAAATTCTTCATGAAGAAAGAAATCATAATAAAATAAAAATTAAGGAGGCAATTTTTATAAATAAAAATAAAATGCATTTAATAAATTGTCAAGCAGCTAACATTAATTATGAGATACATGAGATTTGAATTGATGATGTTTGCTTCTGCTTTGTTTTCTTTTTAATTTAATGGGAGTTGAGGCGGCTTTAAGAACTTAACCAAAAGTACTTCTGTTACTATTAAATTTACTGTTTTTTTTATAATTACAATTTTATTTTTATTAACAGACATTTTATTTATATTACACGTACACACACATATATATATATATATATATATATATATATTGAAGCAGTCAAAACCCTATATACCACCCTGCTGCTTTATATTTGAGATATGGGCTTAAAATTTATAAGGTTTTAAAAAATATTTCATTTTATGTCATTTTCAAACTTTTTTTTTAATTGTTTTTTCTATTAAACTGTATATTTTTTATAAGATCCAAGATGGAAAATGCAACTACTAATTGACTAAAAATAATTAAAAGTTTGGGAAGGAATTTTTAATTAAAGATTTTATGTGAAATAAAATGGGTATTAAGATTAGTGATTGTACTTTTGTTATAAACATTTTTGTCAATCTATTTGCAATCTGAAAATAGATTTGAATAGATTTTGGAATGTTATATAATGTTTGCATCTTCCAAAAAAAAACAATGGACAATGAAATGTAAATTTTCTGTTAGATTAAAGATTATGTTTAAGCTAGAGATAAAAAATTGAAAGCATTACAAAAATACCTGAGCAGTATATAAAACTGGCTGATTTTAATCACCAATAGGATTACCTACTACTGAGAGACCTGATTGCTACTAGACTCCATGCTGCTTTGAAATCTAAAAATGATAATCTACTAGAAAATCTTTCCTGACCCTTGTGGGTCATCTTCTACTGCCATAAATGAAGGAAAGACTAAAGAAGAACTCTGGAATGCTAAATGAAATATTGCTGTTACTTAAGAACCAACTGCCATGGATGAGCAGACTTTTAAATATAGACTTTTAAAATTGTGCAAGGTAAACTATTAAAAACTCCCATCATTGTAACTAAATCTAGCTTGCCTAACTAATCACAAACTCTATTAAGATTTGTCCTAATGTATTATTTATTAACTTTATATCTTGCTAAATGTAAATGTAAACACTGTCCATGAATTTTATGAATTTTAATCTCTCTCATATGCTCTAACTTTCTTTAACTTCGGTGCAGTCATGTAATTCTATGTATTTATTACTTGATTTTATATCTATTTTACTTATTATTAATATGCCAATCTCAAGCAATCTGATGAGCTGAATTTCTCAATTCTTTCCTTTTATTTAAAACCTTTGAGAATTAATGTTTTTAATGGCCCCTTAAAATATAATGTATTATTAATTAATATTCCCACCAGATTGTTTTTATGAGTCAACATTTTATGTTTTAGTATAAAAAATTGATTGTTTAACTCTGGATTCTACCCAGGATGAATACAGAACTGAGGCTAATTAAGGCTCTGAAATCTTAAAATTTTATTTATTCAATTCTGAAAGGGTGATCTATTATTTCTTTTTTATATAACTGCTAGTTTTTGTTTTATTTTTCCATATTCTTAAAATATCATATGCTTAAAAATTCTCAGTTGTAAAATGTGTGAAGGTGGAATTGAATCATTTTTAAATAGCAGAAGGGAAGGCGATAAAATTTTCATGTATATTTTACTATTTTAGTTATTAAGTAAAATATTGTGTGTGTATATATATATATATATATATATACACTACAGTGGAATAGCATATTATTTGTCTAATTATGTCATTCAAACAAGGGTCATTTATTTTCAAGCTGTAAATCATATTCAATGTCATTAGTGACATCTTTCTGTACTGTGTTACTGACATTTGCCATATCTTCATGAATATATTGTGAGAGTACCATATGAGCCTCATCTAAAACAATTTGTGTTTCTTTCTGAATTTAATTGTGCCTATATCGAATCAACAGATATAAATAACTTACACCTATCTTAAGCGGTTCATATATCAGCTATATAGATAAACTAGTTAGTATTAAAAGAATAATTCTTAAAATGAATAATTCTAATTTGTTTATACACACACATAAATAAATCTTTCTAACTAATAGTATTTTTTTATTAACCAAAACTTAACATTTGACAAAGCCTTAAGTTAACATTGCATTTTTATCAGTTGAAACAAAGGAAATAAATATTTGGGGTTCATTACAAATTGTATATTTTAAACAATAGAGCATGAGCATGATTATATGATATGCTTACAGAAATTAATCCAGTATAAAAATGAACTAATATTGTTATAACAATAAACTTCTATTTAGTTATCAAGGCAAGAACTACATCTGTAAATTTAAATGTGTTCGAATTTAGAACACATTTAAGAAAAAAAAAGATTCAATAATTTAATTACTTTCTTCAAGTAATTAATTTACTGCCTTTTAATAGTATAAAGAACTATAAAAAATAATCATTGAAATTGACAAGGTTATAAGAGTTATCAACGTCTTCAAAATGAGTTTTCAAAATATAAATTTAAGAAGACAAAAATTTATAAAGATGTTCTCTGGCTAGACAATTTAAGCCAGGGATTTCTGCTGATGTTTTAAACCTGAACATGTAAATTTATTCCTACTTAATCAATGCCTAAAATATAATCATCGTAATTCTCATTTAAAAAGCTGCCTTAATAATGGAGTATTATATTCAAGAAGATTTAAATATTTTACTACGCAAATATTTAAAAGAATGAATATCTGGATTGCCTCTTCGAAGGATGATCAATGAACTTTATGTTTCAACATTCATCGTCATTTTATTTCATCTAAGGAGGGATATAAAACCGTTATTCTTTCTCGTTTTGGATTACTTCATTGTGTATTTTAATAACCCTTAAACTTTATTTCCTTTGTGGATAATTATATTTACTTGGAAAAATTATTTTCTATATTAATTTGATTTTAACAGAATAAGTGGAGAACTGATAAGATGAACATTTTATTTTTATTTATTTAATAAAATTTAGATGTTGATATTTTGATATATGTTCTGTTGAAAATGACGGCTGACTAAGGTAAAAGGTTTTAAATTATTTCAATTTGGAAGTAAGTTTTATTATATTCCAAATTGAATCTTATATGACTATTAACATAATTTCTTTTTAAGCATACATAACTAAAATCAGAATACATTCTATTATTAATCTAGTGTGAATGGATGTTATCTTATATAGGCATATAACACACACTGAATCATTTTAATGACAATACATAGATTTATAATGTATCATGTGTATTATTTATTATACACATGATTTTAAATTATATATATGTAAATGATTACATTATGTTTTTTTTTTCTGAATGTTAAATAGTTTATTATTGTATTTAAATATAAACACAGATTATGATTCTAAATTTTAATATTTTTATTATTTATATGATAATATTTTTGTTTCTATTATGGATTAAAATGTGTTAAACTTGATTTTAAAATTAAACAGGTGTCGTTTGTTTATTTTATTTAGTTGTTTTATAAAACCAATAATTAAATATATATATACTCACACACATATATGTTGAATCAACTTAGTGATTTAATATTTATAAAGAAGTTATATATAGCTTATATTAAATTTATTATTACTATGGGATATTTGTGGAAATGCCTGAAGAGAGTTGATTGCAATTTCTACTCTGAGCTCGAATTCCGAGAGTAATGAGGTTATTAATAGAGGAGTGGATTGGATTATATTTTAAATTACATCATCAATGGCATTCTATAAGAAGACTCAAAGGCCAAATATAGTTAGATGTGACTTCCTTGAGTCCTAAAAAGGATCAACCCATTATAATATATATATATATATATTATATATATATATATATATATATATATATATATATATATATATATATATATATATATATATATATATATCATTTCTATCTGGGCGACAAAATCGAACATGTACATTTTTTTCATGCCTTGTCCTGAGAATAGTTGACCTTCCCAGGACCACTTTCTTTATATAGGAGACCTCTGCACATCGGTGACATCCACAGCATGCCTTATCTTCATTTCTCTAAGCACTGCCCAAGAAACGGGTCTTAAACTTTGTTCTTCATCCAGAAGCATGGCCTTTTTCTGTTATTTCTTTGCCATGATGTTAGTACTACAAATTGTTTTGTATTATTATTTTTTGCTTCATGATCCAGTTTTGATGTTGTAATATTAAAATTGTGCTCTGCTCAAAATATATATACATGCCAACTACTACTATTTTTATTAATTTCATTTATTTCAATCTTATACAATTCCACCATCATAATTTATTATTTCTGTATTTAAGAATATATGCCTTGGGGAAATTAAGCATTCTGTCTTCTAAATGTTGCCAAAAAGAATTTTTTAATAAATATCTTGTCACAGATTCAAATATAATCTTTCAAATGTATTTTGTTTATTTTCAGATCCTGTTGAAAATGACAACTGTGACAAAAAAAATTTAAATACAATTGTAAATGGAGATAAAGTTAGAGTCCAGGTTATTTTACAAAGAAATGTATGCAGGGTATAATCAGAAAACTATTATCTCATCAAATAGTAATAATTCAGCTAAATGATGGCACTACCTGCAGAAGACACACAAACCATGTCAGGCAGCAATTTCTAAAAAAGGACAAATGTTACCTGATATTTAAAATCGGTTAATGTGGGATGAGCAGCAATCTACAGAAGCAAAATGACAGTGACCAATGGTGGCTCATCAATGCCAGCAAATAGTGAAAGTAATACAACATCGAGCTACTTTCCAGCAAATCTGGAAGCCTTACAAATTAAAAGACTATGTATAGTATCATTAAGCAATAGTCTTTCTGAAGTAAGGGAGGTGAGATATATATATATATATATATATATATATATATATATATATATATATATATATATATATATATATATATATATATATATATATATATATATATATATATATATATATAACAAAACGAATCTACTTTACACATCTAGGAAATAAGGGAACAGTTGTGTTAATACTACCGAAAGGAAGAGAAGAGCAAAAAAAAAAAAAATAAGTGATCAGCTATGTTAATACTCCAGAGGAAAAAGATGAGAATGGGACTTCAAATGTGGGAATATATAAGAGCAGGTGAAATAACTCAAAAGGTCTTTTTCCCGTGGCTTTTCTTGAGTGCTCTTCTTTTTCCACACTGTGATACCAGGTTTTTGGTCCATGTAGGTGAATCCAGCTGATTAGAGTTAAAACAGGCTGTGTGGGTCTTAATATGATTTTAAAGCACCCTTAACAACTCTCTGAGGGTTTATAAGATTGTCATCCAGTGAAGTTACTGTATGTTTTAATGTACTATTCTAGATTGAGAGAAGATTGGATTGTAATTTATTTAGGCTTATTAGTGAAGGAAATATTAATCATTTACTTATAATTGTTGTGTTATGTAATTATTATGCGCTAATGAAAGATCTAATGTTAATTACTTGGTTTATTTTACTTTAAAATAATTATTCAAATTTGCAGTTTGCTCAAACATAGCTGGGGACACAGTTATATATATATATATATATATATATATATATACTCTAACCTTTGATAAAGTATATTCTGTTGGCGTGGTGCCATCTATTTCCACTATATCGTCACTAGTTCATTTCTAGCCTAGTAAAGTATATTCTGTTAGTGAGATGTGTAGCCATTTCTAACATAAATATTATGTTAGTGTGATGATGCTATCTATATCTACTATAGTCCATCAATCATTTCTAACTTAATAAATTATATTCGATGACATGCAAATGCACCAAATGTGCAAAGTCGGCCTAGCTCAGTGGTCGGTTAGTTATAAACAAATTCAGCTGCAGAGATATGCAGTTAAGATAAAGAAAAAAAATAAAATCATAAAATAAATTATCATAAGTAAAATAAATATCTTGGGAAGATAAAAAAACTGTCATCATTCCCTAATTAATAATTTAGAATAAAATTCCATACTCTCTTTATCAAAACCACATTCTCTGAGCAATAAGTATTTGCACTTTTACACAATGATGATAACTTCTCATGTTCTTGTTAATGTTTCTAAAAAAATATCCATTATGAAATCATTTGCCAAGATTACCTGAAAACACTTTTCTTATAGCACAATTGTAAAATTTAACTCTTTTATGCCACAACATTGTTGTAGTATGAATAATAATCAATCACTTCTTAAATAACAAATAACGATAATGACAATAATAATATCAGGGTTTCTTTGTTTAATTTCGGAAAATACTATACAGTACTGTGCTTTCATATATGACTGGCATTCTGGTAGGTTATAGAAAACATTCACTTCGCTCAAAAGCTCATATGTCCTCACATCTTCTAACAACTATTATATTATTAAAGAGGTGATAAATATAATCAAGTGACATAAATACTTACATAAAATTTTGAATAATACAGCCTTTTTATCCAGAATCTCAGCCAGAATAATAGAAAGACAAGGGTGCTTTTTGTATCCTTCCATTATCCATGACAACACAATAAATTAACTAAGACTAATTAATTTAATAATTTAACTAAATGTAACTGGAATGATATACAGTCAGGGTTAAAAACTTGGAAATAAATTCATTTTTACAATTACGTAATGTTTAGTCTGAAGTTTGCAATTCCATAAATAATTATCACTAAAATAAAATGAAATATTCAGATCTGCATACATTTTTCTATCTGGTATATTAAAATTTCGATAATTTGAGATGATTTCGGACTCAATGAAATGTTTTGCAAATATTGTGCAAACACACTTACATTTGGCATACAAAAAAATGATTCACAACGAATATCGAAAAGACTACAATTTATTACTAACACTGAACTAAACACAATACAAATTTATTAGATAGGATCACATTGATACTAAACATAAATCATCACCCTAATCTGTCTACTATTCGGATATACATCAAACTTATAAATTAACATGTTTGAAGTCACGATATTGTACTGGATTAATTAGCCAAAATGTGCATCTGATTTATTAATACACTAATCTGTAATTTATTGATTAACTTTTTTTTTATTAATATTATGATATGAAGTACGAAAAATGAATTACATATGATTTGTGTAATTTAATAAAATGGGTTCAATGCAATCCTTTTAAAATATTAACTCTGTTACTAATAAAGTTATCTAAGTTATGGTTTATAATTAAATAACTTATTACTAGTTAGAAGTCATTGATCAGAAGTCCCATTGACCATTCCATGCTTAAATTAATATCCACCTACATTATGATAAATATTTTAATTATAAATGTTTTAATGCACACTAAGACTATTTCTTAACTCTTAATTAATACTAAATATTGTGTTCGAACATTCCCTCAATAAATAAGTGTTTTAAAACAGGCAATTTTAAATTAACTTTCTCCATTGGTTTGCTTATGAACTACAGCAAGGCTCGGTAGCACAATACAGATATTGATCTCAATTACTAAGGCACTACTGATACTAAAGTGCACCTTGAGAAACTAACACATCAAATCTAATATTTACCCTTGCCATAACTTTTAAAAGAGCACAATAATCTAAACCTTCTAGGGTGGAACTATCTTTAGTTTCACATGAGGAATGCAGAATAACAACTAATGTCTGCAGAGTAAAATACTACACTGAAGTATTTGGTGGTTTCTTGCCTATTACTCAGGCATAAAACGTATAAGTGTGGAATCTATATATCTCACCACCTAAAGAAAGGATCACTCACTAAATATAATTATCTTTTGAGATTTAAAATATCTTAAGTATACTAAATATTATATCAACACTTGATCGTTCTATTCATGAGAATCGATCACATGGACTATCAAACATACATATCACACATTATATCAAAAACTATTCCTCTCATGGAAAAATAAAGTATTTTGGGGAAATCATTTTCATCCCCCAAAATGAAATACACTATAAATATTAAAATATGCTGATATTAAGCATATACCAACTCTACACTTAGGCAAGATAGTAAAACACACTAATAAGAATAAACCTATATTAAATGTATACTTCAATCAATATCTGAAAACAATGGACATGACAACAGAAAAGTATAATAATTTTAATTTTAATGAAGGAAATATTCAAAAGCAATGGGTAGCATACCAGCTTAAACTAAATAAAGTGGATGTCCTATTAAAGAATAACTGTTACTAAATTACTTAATTAATATAATATAAATTCTGTTGACACTTTAGACAAGAAATATCTTGTTATAGCCTTTTTTTTTAGTTACTTCTAAATTTAAATATAGTTTTACCCATTAATATAAATATAAAACATTTTTCTTTAAATCCTCACATGCAAAGTTCATATCTCCAGTTGCATTTAATAAATCAGATATATTTCATAGATAATACTTCACGTTAAATACAAACTTAACCCAGAGTAATGATAGTAAGACATACACTTATCATTACAAGATCATTAATATATATTATGTGACAGATATAAATTCTAACATACATTGATATTATAACGCAAAATAAAAAAATATACCAATTAGTTTTTCTTTTAAAATATATAAAATAAACAAATACACATGATCTCATTAGCAGAACTATTTCTCTGCTGAGCTGTCCATCCATGTAAAGAGTTTCCATCCGGTTACATTTTACAAAACATTGAAAGTAATAAACACATTTTTTTTTTCAATGAAAAGTTTTCTTTTCCTTGGCCCTTATAATAATAAACATAAAAAATAGTAAAACGGAGCTTATTTCCCAATTGGATTATAATGGTAAAAATTTGGATCCTATCGAAAACGAATATTATCACATTGATGATAAACAGACACATTATTTGAATATTATAGTATAATTATCTAGCTAGAATATTGAATAAAATGCACACTTTTTCCTATAGATTACTATGATAATAACAGAAGTTGAATTATAGAATGGATGAAGTTATAAGAATTTCACCTTGCATAGAGTATACTATATATTTTAATTTTATTCTTAAGTCAATAAAGAAATTATTAAGCTAACTTTCATAATCTTAGCATGTTATTTTCTAAATAGTATTTTTCCTTTAAAGAATGCACGTATTTACTTTTCACATTTACTTCAAGAAAGTTTTTCTTTTTTTCTTTTTAAAAAAAAAAAAACATGCAAGTATATAGCTGATTATTATTATGATTATTAATTTTTCCAGGCAATTCGTAGTGAACAAAATATATTCCAATGTATAAAATGACATTATTTCTTAACGCAAACGATTTATTTTTTTTCACAGGGACAAAAAAAATGTTTCTAGTTCTTTTTTGTTTCATATTCTTTTTATTTCTTTTTCTTCTATACCAGAAAAATATTAATAAAGAACAAGTCATTAGATAATTAGTTTTACTTTGAAAATATTTGTTTTCCTTAATCGAGACAAAATAAGAATTTGATTAATATTTTTAGCTAATTTCTTCATTTTTCTGGGTTTTGTTTTTAAAAAAATCCAACTTTTAAGACCCGATAATTAACGTAGAAAGTTTTTAAATAAAAAGATGGCATAGAAATTCAACATATCTTACCAAAATGTTCAGCCAAACATTGTAGACAAAACTTTCCTTAGATTATAAATTTATTTCTGCAAAATTTAAAAAAATTGTGTTACCAAATTACAGCACTGTTATATCTTTGAAATACTGAAAGCAGACTATCATAAAAAATGACTTTATTATGAATTGGTCATTTTTTAACTCTAGCGACCTCTATCAAGAAATCATTTGATTATAACATGAAAGAAAGAAAAAAAAGTATTACAATCATATATACTTTTTAGTATTATTTAAAATGTATTACAAAGCAGTTTAATAATGAAAATGATAAATACATTCAAACCAACAATAATTATCTGTGGTTTTAATTACACTTAAAATTACTGTCTTCAAAATGAATTTATCAGAAGTTACTTTACCTTAGAATATGATGATCTCAAAATTATAATTGATATTTATGTATTTCTTTTCTTCTATACCCATTTAAAAACCAACTACAGTTTATTATATTTGTTTTAAATTATACTAACTTGCTCATATATTACTTAGATTATTCAGGTCTTTTTAAAAACATGATATTGCATTAGGGAATATATTATTTATTCACACAAACCATATCTAGGCAAATGGTTAGCACACTTTTCTAATCAAATATTATCACTTTTTATTTTATCTTTTTATTTTTTTGAAGAATAACGTTGATTTCATGCAGAAATAATGCTAAATAAGTGCAAAAGGCATTGGGTTACAATATATATATATATATATATATATATATGGAAATATATATATTTATATATATATATATATATATATATATATATATATATATAATTATTCAAAACAATACAATAATTAATACAGTAACAATATTTTAAACAAATATATACCAATTTAATAGAAGTACTTTCAACTATCTATGTAGTCATTGTCAACTGACACAAATTGTATTTGTGTCTAGTTGACAACGACTACATAGATAGTTGAAAGTACTTCTATTAAATTGGTATATATTTGTTTAAAATATTGTTACTGTATTAATTATTGTATTGTTTTGAATAATTATATATATTTTATTATAATTGGAATACAGACATTGATTAATAATATATATATATATATATATATATATATATATATATATATATATATATATATATATATATATATATATATATATATATATATATAGATATATATATATATATATATATATATCAATTATTTTATATAGCACAATGTTTATAAACTGTAATTGATAAACAGCATTAAGCTGTTGCACATGTGCTTTGCAGATTTTAACTATTAATGACTGAATACTAACACTTCAAACACATGATAAATTCTTTGAGAAAAGATAGAGTGGCCATCTATCTTTTTGAACCCAAACACTTTTGAATGGGTAAATCTTAAGTGTCTGAAAGTGAAAGCATGAAGATATTAAATAATCACTTTTCCCAAAGACTTTATCATGTGTTTGAAGTGTTAGTATTCAGTCATTTATAGTTAAAATCTGCAAAGCGCATATACATCAGCTTAATGCTGTTTAACTATCACAATATATATATATATATATATATATATATATATATATATATTATATATATATTATGAAAGTTATATATATATATATATATATATATATATATAATTTTGTAACTTGCTTTTAAGCTTGCATTTAAATTATCACTAGATGAAGCTTACCAATAGCTCTAAACAAGCTTTATTTTTATAAGTGCCAAAGAAAAAAAATTCAAAATCTCTATTGTTAAGATGATACATTCAGACCAATTGGTTTTAAGCTTATGGCTCAACTCAGTGGAGGTGTGGGACTCTAGAAACTAGATCTAAAATACTAACTCAAAAGTCAGCACTTAATAAAGAATATGAAAGTAAAGAGAAAATGATGAAAAGAGAGAGAATGTGAGAGAGTGAAAAAATAGGAATGTGAGAAGTGTGAAATGATAATGGAGAAGATAAAATAAAAATACAGAGTAGATGAAGAGGGAAGAGATAGAGGAACAAGGCATAAAATAGGGGAGTGAGAGAAAAGAAGAGAAGTCAGAGAAGAGGAGGAGAGAAAGAAAGGGGAGAATAGAAAAGGTAAAAATAAATCAAAAATAAGAGAGACTATTCAGCTAAACACAATGTGGTGACAATAAAATTTACAAAGATGATAATACACATAAATCTGTACCAAGATGGAGGAAAAATCATACAATACTGCCAAATCACCAGGACATAATAATAATGATGTGGAATAGATTATTGAGAAAAAATCCTGCTTTATCAAATATTTATAAGACTGGACTCTCCAACAAATCACATTCTCTGAGTGCAGTAAGTTTGTGAGTTAAAAAAATTTCTTCCACTAAAATTTATTATCTCATATTTTGAAATAAACACTATCCATTGTTATAGCTTCTGATAGCATGATTTGCAATAAATTAAATGAAATAAATAACACAAAATATGCCCTCATCTAGCATAGGGAATACATAAAAAAATTTAATTGTTCACTTGTAATATTGAATGTTGTGGTATAAAAAATTATGTGAATTACTGCACACAAAACAACAAGAGTAAATGACCACAGGACTGCAACAATATTTCTTGTGAAAGTCACTAATATGAAGTCGCCTACTAAGCAAATAAATAGGTAAATGAATAGCTGAATGATAGCCTAGATGACTATAGGAAGCAAACACTTACTTGAAGTGACCATGTTCTACTACAAGATAACATTATTTATTAAAATTATAAAAAAATAATAATTGCTTAAATATTTAAATACATAATGAAAATATTCAAAATTTAGATTAATTATAGCTCATTACTCGGGGCATCACTAGAGATGGAAGAGAGATAAGGGTGCCTTTTATGTCACTCCACATTTCCATAGATAACTTTCCTAAGCAATTAAATGTAATGTAGACCTTGACATTATAATAATACAATAGTATGCAGTCTAAATAGCATGGATAATCATCTAAAATGTCAAATAATTTTCCCTTTATAAAAGACAATATTCTATCTTAAAAGATAACATAGTTAGAGAATGATTTTTAAACAAACTATTGATTTATACCTGGAAATGTGAAATTATCTGTCACAGCGATTTCATCCATAAATCACACCTATATGCATAACTTTATCTTATATTTGGTGGATATAAAAGTACTTTGTGTGACATTAAGTAAATGCAATAATTATCATTGTGAACCCAAGACAATAGCATATAAAAATAAGCATAACCTAAATTTATTTTAAACAAATACTCAATAAGTTTATTTACAATATAATACAATAAAACAAAATTTATACAAATTGGAAACATTGCCATTATAGTGCTCTTAACAAATATAGTAATTTGACTAACAGTATTTAAAATTTATTTTAGGTCTTATAAATAAATGCTAAGGCTTCTTAAAAAAGATTTTACATAAATTACCCTACATAGCAGTTTAGTTAAATGGAGACTTAACACTAGCTAATTTTTATACATCTCCAATATACACAATTCCTTAAACAATTTTGAGCATTATAAATTTATATGTTTTACATGAGATTAACCATTACCTCAATAACAATTAATTTTTCTTGATTTAATTATTCTAAAATGAAACATTATCAAATTGGTATCCAGGATTAATGGACTAATCTGTTAATACTTGATAATATCAGCTAAAAAAATTTAAGCTGTAGCTGGTATATCTAAAAATAAATATCAAACTACAAATAAATATATCCCTTCTTTAGGATTTTGAACTAATAAATACCTAAATGAATGAATGAAATGAAATGTATGGCCACTCCTCTGAAGTCTCTAACATACATAAAATTTAAAAGATTACTTTCCACATAATATAAATTACTGAACCGTTAAAAGTAACTGACTTGCACATCTATTGGCGAAAATTTCAGATATATACAGCAATTACATACCATTGTGGATTGCACTTATTGTCCATATGCCTACAAGTTAAACATTTAAAATTACTAATTGTTGATGGTCAGTTTGTGATCGATTATAGTATCATAATAGCACAATATAGACATAGTAACATCATTAAGCACTAAAACAACTGAGTACCTTCTGAAGAAATTAAATCCTTCAAACTAACTTATTTTATCATCACATTTTCTTATAATATATATATATATATATATATATATATATATATATATATATATATATATATATATATATATATATATATATATATATATATATATATATATATATATATATATATATATATAACAAAATAAGCATCTAATTTATTTATTGAACTACCTTAGAATGTTTAAATTCATAAATATTTTACTCATTAAATTATGTTAACTAAGATTATAATCATTTGTTTATACATTTTTTTTAAAATTAGTTTGAATAACTCAAAATAAACTACTTTAGCAATGATAAAACATACCTTTCCAGCATTACACCCACAGATTTAAACATGACAGACAAAATGTCATTCTAAATTTAAGTTAACCTATTAACTACTTTTTTAAATAATTAATTATAAATTATAATAATTGTCAAATAAAAATATTTAAATATATGTAATATTAAAATTCCTTTACAGAATTTAAAGCTGACCTATAATAAACTAATTTGTTAACTTTTATTCTCTTACCATGTTAAAATTTATAAACACCAATTTTAAATTAATTTTACAGTTTCTACTCTCTTCTGTCTTATAACCAATTTACTACACTACTAAGATATTATTTTCTGGCACACATATTGCTATAATCCTATTCTTTTATTAATAAATAAAATTGCTAAAAGCAATATAAGCTGTTATGCTTATGACAATTAGGAGAAGCACGACTATTTTACATACAAACTGTACTAAAAGGATTATATGCAATATTATTATTGTTCATTTTATGTTTTACTTTTTTTAAGTTTATCATTATTTTTTTTAAAAAATCAGGTAAACACAGAATTTTGTTATTTTGAGATTAAGTAATCGGAGTAAGTGTAAAAACACTTAGTCACTATATATATATATATATATAGTGACTAAGTATATATACTTCATTGACCAGACCATTACTATATATATATATATATATATATATATAGTAATGGTCTGGTCAATGAAGTGGAAAGAGAAGGTCACAACTAAGTATGATCAGTCCTAGGATCTTTAGGTAAGATGCTGGACACAACACGATGAAATACATAACTTGTGATTGCACCCTCTTCCAATAGACCAGCTTAACACTCATTTATTAAATTCAGATGCAATTTGGGGTCGATCACCTATATTTTACCCCCTATTTCAGTTCTGTTATGCCTCAGTTTTCAAACTCAGAGAAAGTTCACCTTTGATTCTATCAACAGGATGTACTTTCGCATACTAATGATGAGATCACCTTATCAAAGCTTCAATTAATAAACTACATATACCTAAAATCTTTAATAATTTGTTTATCAATATAAGTGTAAAATAATGGGATGTGTTTGTATACATGTACAAGGCATTGACTTTGTCTATGAATACAAAGAATGGATTAATAAAGTAAGGAGACTATATTTATTTTAACAAGTTTTATAACATTTATTTTATAACATGAAATAAAAAAAATATTAAAACATTAATAATAAAAAATGGAATAATTCAATGTTTAGTTTGTATTTGTAAATCTGGATAAAAAAAATAAGTGTGTGTAATTTAAATGCCAATGATGAACGTCTATCATTTCTACAACTTAACAATTTATAATTGCCTCACATTATCCCCATAATAAAAATTCATAGTAAAGATATTTCTATATAAAATGTAATGATAAGCAAAATAGTTTTGCATCTGTGCGAATATATATATATACGTATACACGTTTAACAGCTCTTTAATTTTTTTTTAGCTTTTAGTTTTTATTTATGACCTTAAGAATTTTTTTTATTTTAATTTTAAATTAATGTAACAGCATATACCATTACAATATATATATATATATGGCAATAATTGATTAAAAATTATGCTATAAATTATTTTTTAACTTTTATTATTAGGTTGCTTGGCAAAGTACTTGATCCTTGACTGTCACAAAGCTTATTTATTACAGTCTGTCATCATTATATCCTTTGCTATGATGTGTACAACATTCAATACAAATTAAGTGTTATATATATATATATATATTGATTCTTAGAGTGGCTAATCTACTAATTGTAGCAATTGGAGTCTTCACTGTTATCATATATATATATATATATATATATATATATATATATATATATATATATATATATATATATATATATATATATATATATATAATTTAAATATATATATATATATTTAAATAGATTTGTGTGTGAGTGTTGTATATACTTAGTGGACACTAGTTATTAAAGGGCAGTTTTTGATCAGTTTTTTTCAAGCTCAGGATGAGCTGATGATTTTTTTTCTTCTTTGAAAAGTTAAAGGGGAAAATGTGAGAATGTTGCTTTAAAACAACATAAAGAGGATGCATGGCTATATAAATACTTTCACATCTAAGTTAATCTAGATGGATGGATCAAAATTGAATCTCTTAAAAGAAGTTGTTAAAAATAATATAAAATGGTATTATATTTATGTTAGTTACAAATTGGCTGTCATATTTTGTATATTTCTTTATAATTACAAAGTGGGTATACAAAGAGAGTTAGACATAGGCCATATACCTGAAATGAGAAGAAGTGAGAATGGCCTCAGGTTCTATTTTGTAATAGATATCATCACTTATTTATTAATTACGAATTATAGCAGCTATCATAGCGTATGCGTATATTCAGTTACAAATAGCATATTTGTATTCTTATTTATTTAGTTCCAAATGGCCACCCAACTGGCGCATGAAATATATATTACTCTATTATCCTAACACACACACACACACACACATATATATATATATATAAGATTTTTTCATACATGATTCATTATTCAGTTACTTAATGTGATACTGACATATTAAGCCTTTATAGATATGCATTTTACTTCATTCAAATTTACAAATAATAGATTAGCAAAACTTATTAATTTAACGGTTTATAAACATTAACCTGACATAATCTAACACTATAGGCTGCTAATGGTTGGTATGGGTACTCAAGCATTAGAGTAAATATCATTATAATTTACATATCAATCATAGCCTCGATCAGATCAAGATTTATTAAAAATATTTAACCAACAGTTACCTTTCCAGACCAAAGTAACTGTCTCTGGCTGCATGAAATATGAAACATCTTTTGGGATTATTTATAAAGTGTTTAAACCTAAGGCACCATCGAATACTTACACTGGAACCCATGAAATGTCACTAACACATTTCACACACTTAACCCATGGCAAGTTCTTAAACATGAGACTGGCACACATTTATTTACATAAATGGAGAGAGATGTAAATGACAATAATAATTTGCATAAATTTATTAAAAGACAGTGATATTAAATAAAAAAAAATAATACAAATATAAAACATGTGAGAGATATTCAACATTTAAAACTAAATATGCATGTTTCTGAAAAATTGTATTCAGGGGAAGATTTTAATGTTTAATACTAGTAATAAGAATTCAAGTTTTAATAATGACATCACAGATAATAGTTACCTAGTTATAAGTACAGCACAGTTTCTATATTTCATATTTTATTTTTAAGCACAGTCTCTGAATCCCATAAGTAATTTAAGCACATTCTGTTTTTCATATGTGAATTATGCAATTTCTGGGTTTCATATGTGAGTGATCATCTTCTCTTCAGACCTGGACAGATTATTGGTAAACAATGTGTACCATCAATGCAGCTTCCTGATTATTTGTCCTACCACATGTCCGTTTCTCTTAATTTGGTGGAGTTTATTTATACATTGTCAGGAGGTGAGTCAGATAAATTACCGTGGTGTTTGGATAGTGGCACACAGGCAACAAGCAGAATAAACACCATCGCTTGGATCTAGCTACTCATTTTTTTAAACAATAATAATACCAATTACTAATAATCTATTAAAAATTAATCCAATAATTATCTTGAAGTCTGAATCCCAATCTCAATAGTAATATGACAATAGAGAATGCCAGCTTTTATACTACTCTGATCCCACTTGTTCGAGGGTTACCATGCTATCAAAACATTCAAACTTCTATTTAAAAAATCTTGTTTTTTTTAATTGACTAATTACACTGATATTCACTATATTGTTCAACTAATCAGGCCAGAATCTTAAATTCCAGAAACTGTTTAACCTAAATCTCACTTAATGATTGGGTCCTTAGTGACATTTTACAATAGTGAACATCATCAATTTGTACCCACTACTTCGATTTACAATTGATTATTTACTATAATGATTGGGATTTTTTATTTTTATTTTTTGGAAGCCATCTTGAATTTTGCATCACTGATGATGTCAGAGAATAGGTGTTTTAAATTGTATAGTACATATAATATTTTATATATAAAACACAATTTTAGTGTTGCATTCAGTATTTTGATTATAGAACATATAAACTTAAAATATATATGATTAGTGAGTCTACAATACTATATACATATAAGTGTAGAATGTCTTAACAAAAATTAAACTTTATTTAAATATAATGTACAGTACTTGAATTACTTAAATAAAGTTTAATTTTTCTAAAGACATTCAACACATATATTAGATGAAGAAATAATCCAATAGATGCATAAAGTACAACTAAAATATTCATCATCACAAATTTTCAGGAAAACATCAAGTACAAATATTAAACTGTGTGTGTGTGTTCCCTGATTAATTATGGACAAATAGTTATTGAGTTTGTAACTTTGTTAAAAATGTTGTTTACACCCAAGTGGTTTCAAAAAAAAAAAACATTAAACATGTGAATGTTAAATTGAAAAAAGTTTAAAAAGAAAAACAGATTGCTTTAAAATTAGTTTTAATGAATATTTTAATATGTACTTTATTTCCAAGTTATTGTAATTTTTGTTTTAGAAACTGACCATTTTTTCCCCATAGACCCACATTATAAATATGTATTCTGCATATGATATTCTTGCTTAATGATGAGTTTTGGAGAACCAATTGCCATTGCTAAGGGGGGTAAAGGTGTAGTTTAGTATGACATATTTTAATTAATTATACATTTTTTTTTGTAATTTAAAAATAGTTTTAACAAAGACTATTTGTGACAGAATTATATAAAATTAAAAATACATAAAAGGAGATGTTATAATTAATAACTAATTTCTAACTTATTTCTAAATTTTCTTTTTACTTTAACTTCTACTCTTTTTAAACGATTAATTCTTGATATTATTTTTCTATTTCAAAATCGTAAATTGTATTATTTTTTAAAAAAAATAATAAGTACATCATGTAACCCATACACACACACACACTTATGTCATGTGCATAAATGAACCAATACATCACACTATTCCCAATTGAGAATCTTAAGTATGTTGACCACTTTAAGTTTGTATTTTTATAACTTTATTTTTCCAAAGTGTTTGTCACTTTTTGTTTTTATAATTAAATAATAAACAGTAATATTAAGAGAGGTAACAGTAAAGTATTAGGCAAATCAACACACAGATCAATTTTGTGCTGATAAACCAACTTTTAATTTCTTATTGAAGTCATGATGACAGCATGGGTCTTTTTGTGCACAGTGGATCAGAAACATGGACTTTAAGGTGGTGAATGGCAGGAGTACTTCTACTTCCCAATCGACTTATGGAAATATTTATTTTAGTTTGTTACTGGGATTTTTTTTCCAGATTTATTATTTATTATATGACAGGATTTTCTACTGACACATCATCATCTATATTATTTAATTTTCACAATGCCCATCTGTAGTACAAAGTCACAACAAGAAAAAGCTTAATCCAACCCAAAATAGGACCTGAAATTTATATCTTTGTCCAAATACTGACACACATCTCAATCTCAATTTATCATTTTTTTTACACTTGATAATGATTTATTTTCATCATTATTTTTATCATTAGTTTCACATTTATTTATTTGACTTTTATTTTGAACGCATCATTTTAATTTATTTTATCTTTTTTGGGAGGAAAATGTTTTATTTTTACATATTTATTTAAGCGTCACACACCACTGTCTTTTTACAGATTTACAAGTTGATTTTGCCACAACAATAGAGTAGACATAATCGAGGGGTTTGCCTTTGAATGCAACTCGTTTTGACATTTTTACAAAAATATTAAGTTCTTTAAGGATTTTTTTTTCATTATTTATCCTTTTTTAAGATTAATTTTAATCACTTTCCCTATTCAAAATTTGTGGTCGGTATTTATTTGGTCAAGACGATGAATCTGTCAGATTATATTTTTAGTTATTATCTGGTGGTTCTTTTTTTTTCTTTTAATGCATAGCCAATCATGCTGGAGGATTGACAATCACTTCTAGGTCTTCCATGAGTGATATTAGAATCACTCCTGGTTCTCCAAAATACTTTTGTTCTTTCAGGACTATTGTAATAACGTGTTCTTCAGGCTCCACTCCTCGAATTTATTCTGTCGCTATATCTTATGCCATTTATAGCTGGCACTCTAAGTTCGAGTTTGAAATCTCTATCTTTCACATCGAAAGTTGGTCTAGCGATATCAAAGTGATCAACAATATCCACCATTTATTTTACTGTTTTCCTCTTGGCGCCTATGAGCATTTGCTCAATATTGTGAGAAAAATCTATCCTGACAATTTGTTGTTTGAATAGTGTGTCTGCTGTTAAGAAGCATAATTTTGTCACTTGCCTTCAAAAAAAGAAAACAAAAGGTTCACCAGGCCACCATTTATCTTGCAACACCTGGTGATGAATATTTTTCTGATAACATTCGTTCCAATAATTCACTAATTGAGCAATTTTGTATTCGGCAAAAGTGATGGGTTTTTTTATATAAATAGTCCCAACAAGATTGAGACCCCTCTTGTAAATCGATGAATACAATTGTGTTAATGGCTTTTTCACTTAGTTGATTCAAAGTGAAATAGTACTCAAATTTATTCAAATGCTCTGCAGGAGCTTCACGTTGATCACCAGAAAATATCTGGATTTTCAAAAATGGTTTTATGATCACCAAATTATTTACAATGTGCATGTTGGCACTCAGCTGGTCAAGCTTTTTTAGTTTAGCTTGCAGACTATTTTGGCTACAATTCATGTGATTTACTTTTAAAGCTAAATTAGTAATTTTGACTTTTATATCCTCAATTACTTCTCTATTTTCTATCTTATTTTTCTCTATTACTTGATAAGCAGTCTCTATTTGATTTTGTACTTGTATTTTACTCTCATTTTTTCTTTCCTAATTTCTTCTTTTATTTTATCATAGCCCATTGTGACCTGGTCTTTAAATTTTTCAAGCATTTCAGTCTGGACTTATAAATTTCTGTTTGTTTAATTATTTTGCTTTTTAAGCTCTTCGGTTATTTTTTTTTATATGCTTCGGCTGCTTCGTGCTGTTTTTAAAAGATGCAAGTTATTAATGCTATGATTCTCTTTTTTTGTGTGAACCTCCTTTTTTTTTCTTCTTTGCTGTTTCTCACTGAGAATATTCTCTCCTTTATTCATCTCCGTTTTAGTTTGCTGTTCCTCGCTAGGAACATTTTCTCTTTCATTAACTTGAGTCTTGATTTTGGCTTTATTTTTTGTCATTATTTATGATTTTAAACAACTGTTAAATATTATTCTTTTTATTACAGTATTTTATTCACACCAATATATTTACTAGGTGATTTATTACCTAATATTTTTCATTTAATCTCTTTAATAGTTTTTATTTTATTTAATTTCTAATTAAACATGAGTGTTCGGTCTATTTTCCCCATTACATTTTCTTTAATACCATTTGCATGCCAATTTCCAACTTAATACCAATGCCTACCCACACTAATTAACTTATATCTACAATGTGTATATATATATATATATATATATATATATATATGACATTGTAGATATAATATATATATATATATATATATATATATATATTATTTTCAATATCAACTATAATATGTCAATAAACTAATCCCACTTATCTTTGTTTTATAACATAAAAAATTAACATTAGTCTCATTTATTCTCTTTCATCTCTCATAAATTTATTTACTTTAATTATATTTTTATTTGTGTGAACTGATTTTTTTATAATATACATTTTTCCTTCTTTTTTTTATGAATTTGAGTGAATGTTCAAGCTCTCACATTGGACAACATGTGTAATGGGAATTAACATATGTAAAAAAAAATACGAATTATTCTAAGTCTATACCTATTATTTCTTTACCTAATTTTATTTTAAAATATATCAATCTCTAATACGATCTTTTAAAAGCAGAGGAGTAAATATGACTATTATTTACATACTATCATACACCTGGTCAGATACAGATTTAATAAGAAACATTAAATCAACTGTCACTTTTTCAGATAGAGGTAACTCTCTCGGCTGCCTGAAATGTGAAACACCTCATGGGGATTATTTATAAAGGGTTTAAACCAAGGTTGCCATCTAATACTCACACTAGAAGCCATGAAATGCCACTAACACATTTTGAGTGTTTGATGCATGGCTAGTTCTTAAACATGGGACCAGCACACATTTACTTAGATAAATGGAGAGAGAGATATATGACATAATAATTTGCCTAAATTTATTAAAATTCAGTAATATTAAATAAAAAGAAAATAATACAAATATAAAACACATAAGAGATATTCAACTTATAAAAATAAATATGCATGCTTCTGAAAGAATTGGTTTCAGAAGAAGATTTTAAAGTTTAATATGAGTATTAATAATTCAAGTTTTAATAATGACATCACAGATGATAATTACATAGATATAAGTACAACAACAACACAGATTCCAAATTTCATATGCAGTTTTTAAGCACAGTTTCTGGATTCCATAAGTGATTTAAGCACATTTCTCGTTTTCATATGTGAATTATGCACAGTTTTGGGGTTTCATATGTGGGTAATCATCTTGACTTCGTATCTGATCAGATTCATGGTAAACGTATGTGCAACATCAATACAGCTACCTGATTATTTGTCCTACAATGTGTCTGGTTTTCGTAATTTGGCAGGGTGGGTTTAAACATTGGCAGAAGGTAAGTCAGAGTAAACTTCCATAGTGTTTGGCTAATGATTCACTAAATACAAGTGGAGGAAAATGGTTGAACACGATCGGTCGAATCTAGCCACTCATTTCCTTTTTAAGCAATAATAATACCAATGACTAATAATCTATTAAAAAGTAATCCATTAATAATCTTAAAGACTAAATCTCAATCTCAATAATAATATAACAGTAGGGAAAGTCATTTTTATACTACTCTGATCCCACCTTTGCTTGAGTGTTAGCCATGCTATCAATTCATTTGATCTTTTTTATTAAAAATTACATACCTTAATGTTTTGTTTTTTTTTTTAATTATCTAATCACACTAAGATTCACTATATTGTTCAACTACTCAGTCTGGAATATTAATTTCCAGAAAGGGATTAATTTAGTATGACTTATTTTAATTAATTATAATTTATTTTTATTTAAAAAATAGTTTCAACAAAGAGTATTTTTGACAGAATTATAAAAAAAATAAAAATGCATAAAAGAAAGACATGTTATAATTAATAACTAATCTCTAACTTAATTCTAAATTTTTTTTCTATTTTAACTTCTATTCTTATAAACTATAATCTAGCAGAATTATACTCATATATTTAAACTTAAATTGAAAACACACACATTTTATTTAATAAGTGAAATATGTTGACTTACTCATAATATATAATTAGAAAGATGTTACTCTTATTTCACATGCATCTTAAACATTATGCCCAAACAATGTCCTTTTTGACTATAGAGGGTAATTCTTACTTATATAGGTCAATCAGAAGCATTTTGATTTGATATCTTTCTCTCTTCACATTTAAATTCACAAATTTCTTTTCACAAATTAACTTATGTGAGTAACATTTAGGAATAATATTAAGACCTTTTTAATGGAAATATAGGAACTACTGTAATGCTCTAATTATTTATAAAGCACATAGACAATGTGTAATTAGATAGAGAAATGCTTTAACCTTTTTCCACACATGCCTTAAACATTTGTATAATAGCCAAATGATGTAGATTTTAACTATATAATTACCTGTCAAACCTCAACATGATAGGAACTTTATAAAGGTAAGAGCACTGTCTTAACTCTAACTTAAATTCTTACTTATATTTTTATGAAAAATATCTTAATATTCTATACCCATAAATTGCAAGATTTCATGTATGTTAATTTGTGAAACATATTCAAATGTAAACATAATAATATTCAATTTGGTCTATATGAGTAAGAATTTAGGTTAAAGATAATATGACAACAATTATCAATATTAAGTCACTAGTAAAGCAGTCAATCTTAGCCCAAGATTGGGCTTCTGGATTCTATCTGTTAGCCTATATTTAAATTCTATGTCCTATGCCACTCCTTTAGTGTGTGTATATATTGTATGTATATATTTTAGATGCGTGCCTAAAAGTTATAAAATTTTAACTTTTCGATAACATTTTTTAATTAATATTAATTTTTTTTTTTATTCAAGTACATAGGGATGGCTCAGATATATATATATATATATATATATATATATATATTGTACCGGTCAGTTTAGATATCACTCACATTTTACATCTCTTTGAACTCCTTTATCATTTCTACACAGTACATAGTACTATTATTACGCACAAACTCCTTTTGTATGGCCCACTAGCTCACGGAGATTTACATGAGAAACCCGGATACATTAATTAAAACTACTGTCGTCACAGATCTTTTCTTTACTAATGGAATTTATATATAAATGAATAAGCAAACTCATAAATAAATTGTCTAACTAGGATAAGAATTTAATAAATATGTGTGTTTAAGCCATCACATCAGCAATACAATATTTGGGGTCAATATAGACTACATATTTGTTTTACAATACTGTTTAATATAATTAAATAATTGGTTAATATAATAAAGCTACTTTCTTTACTAGTTTCTAATATTTGGAAAACATTATTCAACATTAATTAAATGTCTTCATTCAATATAGGTAGGGAAGATCTATGTGCCAATGACATAGTGATCTGTAAACTCATTGCTATTAGATGCACTAATTTATTATTAATAAAATTAATATTTTATAAACACCAAATAATCTTTCACAAATGAATATTTGATTTATATGTCTACAATATGGTCTTTTAATTATGTAATGCTTTAATGTGAAACGAAAAACAAATAAATCAATGATTGAAACATGGGTTTTCTATAATGCATTTTGTGTAAAATATTGTGTACGTCTAGGAATTCGCTGTTAAAAAAGGAATCACTTTAAATCAAGCAGGTTATCAACATTAAAAGGGATAACTAAACAATAAATCATTTTGATTTTGACATACTTTACTTCACCATGACTTAAGAAGTACTTTAAAGAAAATATATAGATCTTGGAAACGAAAGTAGTACTGACATAGCAGGAATAAAAACATTGATAAGATTGATGCAAATTTCGCCATTATATTTGAAGAACAAAATGGTTACTCTGCATTTTCACAGATCACAACCTGGAGAGAGAGCTTCCTTGGCCATAAGGAGAAATGAGGTTGGGCCTTTTTTCACCCTTGAACCTTACTGTCCGACTATGAGAATCCAGAAGAATTAAAAATCCGCATTAATAGCTTAGATTTCCTAAAATACATTTATTAAAATAATAGAGAGTTCATTGAACTTAGAATAATATGCTTATGCCAGCAATGCCTATATTAATGGAGTAGATGCTTTATTCACATCCAGTACTTAAATTAAATACTAAAATAAGTGTCAAACCGTAGTGACTTGACCCCTTTCAAAATCAAATTGGAATACAACAATCACAACTATAATGCCATACTAAATACCAATAAAAGTAATTACTCCCGTTTATTTAGAGTTTTCCAAATGCAAATTTTATTTAAAACCCTCTTTAATATCTCGTCAAAGCATATTAAAATCTATTGCAATAAATATTCATTTCCTTCACACAAACTCGAATTAGTGCTCTAATAACAAAATAACAACACACAATATTCATTTTATTGACAGATCACAATTATGAAGCATATGTATTATTGGATTACATTTAATAAAGTAATTCCAATTCGGTGAATAAAAATGAGCTAAACAAATACCCGCTCATCTGGGAGAGTATTATACCCACCAATCAATCATGGGCCCATTGGAAATATTTAAGGAAGGTTTCAATTCACCGAATTAGATTTATTGGTGCATATATACTTAAATATTTAAATCATAAATTAATAAATAATAGGAAATTGCCATAAGCAAAGAAATATAAAATAAAAATGCATTTTTAAGAGAAACTAGTAAAGTTGAATTAATATTATAGAGAGCAATGACAAAAGCAAAATTACAACAGCTATATAAGTTTTACATATCTTACAAAGTGTGCTTATCTAGGATAGGATTGCAATATTTAATTATTGATATTATGAAAGCCATTTAAAACAAGAAAAACTAACTATATATTTTAGAAAATTCTTCTGGTGATAATATTACCTTCCAACAAGTCATTTCATGTTTAGGATTCATAACTGCTTGCAAGTTCCTTTTGGAGAGTGAACTGAGGCACCTTTCCATCGATGAAATAGCTAGCTATTTTTTTGTTATTATTCAGCAAAGTTCATTCACCAAAAGTTATATTTATGATTTCAGGAGACATTAGATAGTTTCATGGTAGCATACTGATGTTATTGCGAAAGGCTCAGGGAACAACAACTATGTGACCCGACCTTAGCTTACATTTTTGCGTACATTAAATCATAAAATATACTGGCATAGATAGATTCAAACTGCAACTCGTTCACTATAGTAATCTGATCTCTATCACTCTTTGGGGGGGGGGGGTATTTATACTATTTTAGCATTGCTCCAGGATATTTTATCTTTCCATAGCTTCAGGGTTGGAAAATTAATATTGATTAATCTTGGGAAGGTATTTTTAATTAAACTTTTATTGAAAATAAAATGGGGAATGGGATCAATAGATTTTACTTTTATTATAAACAATTTTATTAAATCTATTATCAATCTGGAAATAGATTTGAATATGTTTCCGAAATGTTATCTAATGTTTGCATCTTCAAAAACAATGGGCAAAGAAATAAAGATTTTCTTAGATCAGAGATTAGAGTTTGGGCTAGAAATAAGTAATTAAAACCATTCCACAAATACCTGATGTGGAATGATTTTAATTACCAAAAAATTAGTTACTACTGAGAGAACTGTGTTACCATCAATACTCCATACAACTTTGAAATCTAAGATAATGATGGAGTAGATGCCAATCATCTTTCAGAACCTTGTGGGTCTTTTTCCACTTCTGAACCATATTGCTGTTCCTCTAGAATAAAGTAAGGACCCAACCTGAGAACTTTGGAGTGCTGATCAGAAGCTTGCTGTTACCTAAGACATTGCATGTGCCCTTAAACCACCAAAGCACAAGCCAGCCTTTTTATAAAAATGGACTCTTAAGAAACATATAAAGTAAATCAATAGTTTATGTCACAAGTAAAACTAGTGGAACTAATCTCAAACCATATCCTCAAGATTTCTCCTAACACTTTTTTTTAACTTTGTCTTTTTCTAATCTGCAAAATGTAAATTTCTGTCAAATGATTTTTTATTTAATTCTATCTCATATGCTCCACTTACTTTATCTTACTTTAACTTTGATGTGGTCATTTATTTATATGTATTTATTACTTGATTTTATATGTCTATTTTAGTTATTAGTAATATGCCAAACTCAAGCAATCTGATGAGTTGAATTTCTAAAATATTTTTTCTTCTTTTTAAGTAATCCTCCATGAAATAAGGTTATTAACATCACCTTAAAATATAATTCATTATTAATTAGTACACAAGCCAGATTATTTTTAAGAGTCAACATTTTGTTTATGTTTTAGTATAAATATTTGTTATTTGTCCAATTCTGAATAGAAGAAATAACTCCACCCAGGGTGAATTCAGAACTTAGGCTAATTAGCACTCTGAAACCTTATTTATTTTTAAAAAAGTTATTTATTAAATTCTGAAAAGGTAACTTATTAGTTGTTTTCTATAACCGCTAGTTTTCTTTTATTTCTCAGCTCTTAAAATATCAAGTATTTTAATACTCTAGTTATTATAAATCCATATATATAGGTGGGATTGAATTATTTTAAATAGATAAAAAGGAGGGGGTAAAATTAAAAAAAAGATTTTTCTCTCTCTCTCTCTCTCTCTCTCTCTCTCTCTCTCTCTCTCTATATATCTCTCTCTCTCTCTCTCTATATATATTCTATATATATATATATATATATATATATATATATATTATAGTGGTATAGCTTGTTATTTATCTAAATTATGGCATTCAAACAAGGGTCAATTATCCTAAAGCAGTAAATTCTAGTCTATGTCATTAGTGGCATTCATCCGTACAGCGTTACTGACATTCAGCTTTATTTTCATGATTATATATATATATATATTTATGCATGTGTGTGCTTGTAATATTGGGGTTGCAACAGGATTGAACCCATAGATTTCTCCTTAGGTCCTGTTCCATGGATAGTTCGGTTTCCCAGGACCTTATTTGTATAAAAGGGACACTCATGTCAGTTATTCCAGTAAAATCTCCACCATGCCATGCCTAATAACACTTCTCTAAGCATTGCCCTAGAAGGGGTCTTAGATTTTGATTTTCATCCAGAAGTACAACCTTAGCTTTGATTTCTCCACCAATATGTCAGTACCACCACTTCTCAGTTTAATATTTCTTTTGCTTCATGACACAGCTTTGATGTTATAATATTAAAATTGTACTCTGCTCAAAATATATATAAGTGCTGAATATTACTAACTTTATTAAGTTATAATATTATTTCAATCTTATTATACAATCCCACCATCATAATCTATTATTTATGTATTTAAGAGTATATGCCTTGAGGAAAGATCAAGCATTCTGTATCCTAAATAAATTTTGAAAAAAAATATTTTGTCATATAATCAAATATCACTTTTTCAAATGTATTTTATTTATTTTCATTTTCATGACTGAAATGGTGTGAAAATAGTTTCATCATATCTTTAGTGAATCTTGGAATACTCCCCAATATATTATGTTAGTCGCCATGTTTCAGAACTGTAAACCAAAGCATTAATGGCAATATTATGTGATCTTTTTAATAATCATTTTGTATCTTAATACCATACCCACCAAAGATGTGTGTTAAATTTTATATACTATTTAATTAATAAAAGATCATATGAGAACCCTTAGTGTAAATTTCAAGATGTTATTATGTATCATTTGGTAGACTGTTCATTCATGCTCACATTAATGGATATAAATAATTTGTCATGTTATTAAACAGTTTTATTGTCTAAACTTATTTTAGTTGTTTGATTTTTTTTTCCTCCACATCCACTCATACAAGTATGTATATGCATATTTTAATTTAGTTAATATTGAGTCTCATTGCCTTCTCTGCTCTGCTATTCGTTTGGATTAGAATAAATTCTCATGTTCCATCATTATATGTTATTCATTAGGTGTTTGATCTGAGGCTTAGTGAATGGGTTTAAATTCAGGTTATTCCCTGACCTAAATTTTGGGCATGACTGGGATTGAAATATGTTTCATTGAGTTTCAGCTCATGTTAGATGGATCAACATGTTTTTACTGGTACATGATTTTTGTTGAGGTTTGAGAGATTTCTCTATAATCGAAAACTACATTGTTTGGCTATTATACAAATGTTTGAGGTGCATGTGAAAAAAAGTTAAATCCTTTCTTTTTCTAATTACATACTGCTTGTGTGTTTAATAAATAATTAGAATATTACATTAGATTCAATATTTCCATTAGAAAGATCTTAATACTAACTCGTTGTAATTGGGAAGGAAATAATGAAAAGAATAATATCTTCAGGCTCTCAAATCAAGTTGTTTTACATTGGCCTATATAGGTAGGAATGTAGGATAAAGATAAGATGGTTCCCCTATCTTGTGTTGAGGATTGAGAGATCTTTCTATAATAAAAAACTTCATCATTAGGCTATGATACAAAAGATTAAAGCAGATGTGGAAAATGATTAAAGACATTCTTTTTTAATTACATACTGCCTATACACTTATTAAATAATTAGAACATCATAATATATAAATTAGTGTTAGTAATCAGTAGTTTAACTGATATATGGCTATTTGGAACAACAATAATTAATACTGATGACAATAAAGTTCATAATCTATAAACAAATAAATGGATAGATAAACAGAATTAAATATTATTTCCAACATATATTATGAGTCCCTCTTTTAATAGCTATTCACTTCCTTTAACATTCATACCATTCACATTTCTTAAACACTTTTCCTGCTGTCATCTTCAAAGCCACAATATTCCAATATATAATTATATAATTAATACATTTATAATCATATCCATATACATAATTTAATACACAAAATAAATAAAATATACATTTTAACATGACCATTATACATAATAATTTCTTCTTTTATTATTTTACTCTTAAATAATTCTATCATATTTATTTTATATCACTTCATTTTTTTTTTAATATTTATTATAAAGTCTAACATTTATTCTACTATTTAATACATATTATTGTCATTTTACTAAAATTATAATAAACTTCTAATCTTTTCATATTTTTATAAAATATTTTATAGTTATCAATTAACATTTCTCATGTTAGAAATTATTTTTCACATTACAAAAATTACCTACACTTTTGAATCCTATTTCTACAAACCCAACTGACAAAATTTTCAAAATCTTTACATTTACTTAACACCTCTCTCTATTATCATTTTCTTCAACTTTATTATTATAACCTTGTTCAATTTCAAACTGTTATTAATGATAATTGCTTATAAAATTATGCTCTTTACCCCAAAATCCGCATTAAATTTGGTTTTATATTTTTAATCAATATTGCCTCTTTGATTTTTTTCTATCCTTCTATTATTTGCATAATTAATCATTTTAATATTATCTTTCTCAAACCTATGACTTGTTTCTAATGAATCCAAACAAATAGATGATCTTTCACCTTATTTCTTTTGAGTTAATCGTGAATAAATTGAATTCTTTGTTTCCCCTTCATAACTAGTTATTATATTTTTTTACTTTTACATGATTTTTATTCAATTTTTTATACTCCATTTAAGCATTTTGTACTTTTCTCATATACATATTATCTAATATATTCTTTTTTCTTTTATTTAGTATTTACAATTTATTACATTATTAAACTTTTTGTTAATTCTAATAATTACTTTATTCACACTTTTTACAATACTATTATTATAAGTTTTAATACCTATATATTTATACATATCTATTATATTTTTCCTACATACCATGCCATTATATTTTCTTAAATTTTTCTTCCAATTTCTTTATATTTTCTTTTATAACTTTTTCTGGATAATCATTCTTTGTAAACTCTTTGATTATCAACTCTATCTGTTTTTTATAATCTTTCTCATTTGAGCAATATTTCCAAGCTCAGTATATTCTTGAATTTATATTATTTATTTTATATTTGATGTATATATTTAAATTCCAATTACTTATATTGTTATCTACATTAGTTTTTTTTTTTTTTTATATGCAGATGTCTCTACCCTGCATTCACCATTTTTTATGATTTCTCTAACAAAATATCTAAATACAATAATTTATTATCATTTTCTTTTTCTATTGTAAATTTTACATTTTTTATTTAACCTCTGCAGAATACATATATATTTGCCTTTGGCTCTTGTTAAAAGTCAATAAATAACCAATTATATTCATTCTACCACATTTATATTCATGTACATTGACACAACATCTATTTGTACCATAGTCAAAACATTATTACTATATTCATTTATTTTATCTTTAATTTCTTTTATTAACTCTTTATTATTTTTAATATGAAAACTACTTTTATCATTAATACATTTCTTAAAAAATATTATTTGACCTCAATTTAAATATTTTATCAAAATATGAATTTGCACCATTTATAACTGGTCTTCCCTTATTTAAATACTTTTGGTGTTCCATATATTCTTGCCATACCACAATCTTTATTTCTCAGAAATGCAAATACTTTTCTATCTATTAATATATTTATTATATAATCCTTTTACTAACTCATAAATATTCCCATTTTTAAATTTAGCATAATCTTTCTTTATCTTAATAAAATATTTTTCTGCCAATAATTTCTACCTTTTACCATTATATTCTTCTTTATTCATTAATACTAATTTATTACTTTTATTTGACTTTATAAATGATATTTCTTTTCCATATTTATTCCTTATTCATTTAATCTCTTTTATTTAATTACATTATTTAAATTATTTATTCCTTCTTTTTCTTTTTATGTTTATTTTCAATACTTCCTTTTTTACTTTATATACCATAATATTCACTTCTTCTTTAAAACTTTTCATCCATAATTTATTCTTCATATAAATTACATTATTAATATCCTTATTTTCATAATAATATATACCATAATTATTCTCTAAATACTTTTGTGGTGCCTTTAAGACCAGTTATAAATGGTGCAAATTCATATTTTGATAGAATATCTAAATGGATATCAAATAATATTTCTAAGAAATATATTAATGATAAAATTAGTTTTCATATTAAAAATAATAAAGAGTTAATAAAAAAAATTAAAGATAAATAAATTAATATAATAATTATAAGTTGACTATGGTAAAAATAGATGATGTATAAATGTACATAAATATATATGTGGAAGACATAATAGAGTTAGCACTACAAAAATATAGAGATGATAAATATAAGGAAATTAAAATACTAATAGATAAATTGAGAGAAATAATGATAATTAGTTGTAGGGAGATTACATTTGAGTTTAATGGAGAATATTATAAACAAAAGAAGGGATTACTAATATGAGGGTCATTAAATGGGGTACTTAGTAATATATATATATATATATATATATATATATATATATATATATATATATATATATATATATATATATATATATATAATATATATATAATTGAAACAGAAGGTCTGTTTCATGTATGTATTCTAAGATTTATTTTACCCTTCCACCTAATGAAAGGCAGATGTATATGAAAGAAGTTGATTCTATTTTTTTTTTTTAAAAAGCAAAAAGTTTAAATTTAAATGAAAATCATTATTTTCTATAATTGAGAAAAAATAATAATAAACTTTCATTATTGTTATAATTTTAAATTATCATATAAATAATTCTCTAAATATTTATTTAAACCTGGCATTTATTAAAATATTATATTTTTTATTCTTGAAAGGATGTTGTTGTAGCACAAATTGTAATAATTGCTTGAGGCAAACTTATCAAATTGGAAATTATGGTTTAATTCACATAATTCCTTATATGTCCCACTAAAAGTAGTGCTCCAATCATCAAGAAAAGAAAAGCACTGGGGCTGAAATCAAAGCTATGTAACAAATCAGATACATTGGGAGTGCTGCTGAATTAATCCAGAGATTATATCAGAGTATACTTAGTGGAATTTGAAGTTCACGGGGGATTTTTAAGAGAAATAAAAGAGATAAAAAAGTTAAAGAGTTAAAAACATTCCAGAGTGTTGTCTCAGTGCTCCTTAGCTGTTAGTTGCCAACCTATTTTAGTGCAGAATCACCTTGGAATATAATATTTACAGCCACACTGCTGATGTTAAAAAAGAAAATATTAATAAGGAAATCATAAGAATGTTAGGCTAATCCATAATAGCTTCCTCTCTCTTCCCATTGCCAATGAAGCCCCAGGCCTGCCTATAAGTAAATAATGCTGTTCAGCTTAAATAAACTGACTGCTTTTTGAAATGCAGTAGTAACCTGAAGTGCATTAACACACCAGATAAAAATGAAGGTAACAATTTTATGAAACATCAAATACTTATATGTGTTTATAAAAAACAAAAACAAAATGTCTTTCTTAAAATAAATCATGAATAATTATAGCTATGTGAAAATATGTTTTATTGGTAATAAATCATAAATACTTAAATGTCTTAAATTTCTATAATCAAAAGGCGTTTTTAACAAAGTAAATCATAAATGATTATCTTTTTATGGGCATATACATCTGAAATAAAATAAAATAAAAATGAACACTTATAACTAAATAAATTGTAAATGATGATAAATAAAATATGACTATATCTGAATGAATTATAATTGTTTATATACCATATACATCTATGCCTGAATAAATATTAAAGACTTGCATATAATATACATTTATATCTGAATGAATTATATCTATTTATATTGTTGATATACAAATAAGTTTATTCCTGTAAGAATTAGAATTTCTGCGCTATTATATATAGTTATAACTAAAATTATAAATGCTCATAAATAAATTTCTATATCTGAATGAAGTATAATTGTTTATACACCAAATGCATCTATACGTGAATGATTATTAAGGCTTGCATATAATATACCTCTCTATCTGAATGAATTATAACAGTTTATATTGCTGAGATATGAAATATGTTTATATCTTAAATAATTAGAAATGCTGAGATACTATATGTACAGCTATAACTAAATAAATTATAAATGTTCCAAATAAAATCTGCCTGTATTCGAATAAACTATAAATGTTTATATACCAAACATGTCTTTACGTGAATAAATTGTAAACACTCACATATAAAATATGCTTATCTCTGGATGAATTATAAATGCTGGTATACCAAATCTGTTTATATGTGTAATAATGGAATAATTACAAATGCTGACATATAATATACATCTAGATCTGAAGTAATTGTGAATGCTTATAAGTAAAATATATCTATACCAGGATCAGAATAATATTCTATACGAAAATCATAGCACAATGATTAATAAATAACATGGATAAATATACCATCAGTGATGAATAAGTGATCCATCTAACCTAGGAGTATGTATGCCTATACACGAAAATGGGATCACAAAGATGAACTGTGTCAAACATGAACTAGTAATAAACTTTTATTGAATTATTATCCAAATATTTATATAACCAAAATATCTGTGCAATTGTGTCAAACATGAACTAGTAATAAACCTTTCTTGAATTTTATCCAAATATTGATACAACAACAACAACTGTGGAGGACTTATGATCCTAACATTGATCAATAAATTTATCATTATATAAAATCAATCCGGTTGTTTTTGTTGCATCACTTGTCATTCATTGCACTTGTTCACGAGAATTTGATGCCTCCTGAGCTATGTCTGGCATAATCAGACCTAGGTAAGTCAGGTCATAGTGAGATGGAACACTAGTGGTGCCATTTGGAAAAATAAACAGAAATTTCTTGGTGTTTTCAGTCACTATGGTGATACCTCTTCTGATGAGAAGGAAATATTGTTGTAGGTGGGATGACATCTGTATTGGGGAAAGCCAATCGATGGTTCCTTCCTACAATATGCTCATCAGGAAATTGTTACAACTGAGTCAATAGTAATAAATGTTTTGTACAGTGGTCTGGTATATATATATATATATATATATATATATATATATATATATATATATATATATATATATATATATATATATATATATATATATATATATATATATATATATATACAGAGAGAGAGAGAGAGAGAGAGAGAGAGAGAGAGAGAACATTTAATGATTAATAACAAGTAATGGATTAATGTTTATGAAAAGTTATGTTGCTGGTTATTTATTTATTTTTATCAAGAGCCAAAGGCATCTAGATATGTATCTTGAAAAGCTTAGTAGGTTAGATAAAAATATAAAATTTACAATAAAAAAAGAAAATGATAATAAGTTATCGTAATTAGATAATTTATTAGAAAAACCATAAAAAATGGTGAATACAGGATAAAGACATCTATATATAAAAAAATAATGTAGATAGCAATATAAGCAATTGAATTTCAAATATAGATGTTAAATATAAAATAAGTAGTATAAATATAAGAATATATAGAGCATGGAGTTATTGCTCAAATCAGTAAGATAATGGAAAATGAATAGGATTGATAATTAAAGAGTTTAGAGATTATGAATATCCAGAAAAAATTATAGAAGAAAGTATAAGAAAATTGAAAGAGAAATTTAAGAAAAATGGTGGGATAGTATTATGAAAAATAAAATAGATAGGAATAAATATATAGGTATTAAAACTTATAATAATAGTATTGTAAAAAGTATGAATAAAATGATTATTAGAATTAGCAAAAAGTTTAATAATGTAATAAATTTTAAGATAATAAAATAAAAAGGAAGAATATACTTAATATATTAAATGATAAATATGTGGAAAAATTAAAAAAATGTATGTATTGAATATATAAAATTAAATGCAAATCATGTATATGTAAAAATATAAAAAACTAATTATGTAGGAGAAACAAAGAATTCAATTTATAGATGATGAATTCAACATAAGTATGGTAAGAGATCACCTATTTATTTGCATTCATTAGAAACAGGTCATACGTTTGAGAAAAATAATAATAAAATAATTAATTATACAAATAATAGAAGGTATAGGAAAATTAAAAAGGCAATATTAATTAAGAATATAAAACAAAATCTTAATAGGGATTTTAGGGTAAAGTCAATAATTTTATAAGCAATTATTATCAATAATAGTTTGAATTTGAAAAAGGTTAAACAAATAAATATGATGAAAATGACAATAAAGGGAATTGTTAAACAAGTGTACAAATTTTAAAAATGTTGTCAGTTGGGTTTTTAGAAATAGGATTGTAAAAAGATAGGTAATTTTTGTAATGTAAAAAAATAATTTGTAATGGGGAAAAAGTTAATTAATAATTATAAAATATTTAATAAAAATAAGAAAAGATGAGAAATTTATTATAATATTAATAAAATGACAATAATATTTATTAAATAGTAGAATAAATGTTAAAGTTTATAATTATAATAGTTATTTTTTGAAAAAAAGTAAAATAAAGTGATATATAATAAATATTGATATAATTATTTAAGAGTAAAGTAATAAAATGGGAAATGATTATTTATAATGGTCAAATTAAAATGTATATTTTATTTATTATGTGTATTTAATTATGTGTATGAATATGAGCATATTAATTATATAATATTATATTTAAATATTGTAGCTCTGATGATGACTGCAGGACAATGAAAACTGTGATTTTTGATATAAATAAAGATTATTGATTAGGAGTTTAAGAAAGGTGTAAATGGTATGATATGTTAAAGTAGAATCAATACATAGAAAAAGGAAGAAGAACAAAATTATATTAATTCCTTTACAATTATCATTAACACCCATATTCACTTCTTTTATGTTTATCATTAACTATGACAATTCCAAAAATTCCATTCTCTAGCAATTTTAGTAAGCACCTTTCTGCTCTTACACATTATTGAGTTAGTATAATTGGATTTGACTGGATATCATTCTTTTACTCAATCCGGTCTGCAATAGCACTAGCACCATTCACTCTATTTATAAATAAATAAATAAATAAATAATACTTCTGTATATAATATAAAAATAATATAAATAACAATTTGTGTCAATTGTTAATACAGAGCTTAATATAAATAAATAAAAACAAATAATATTTCCAAGCACTTTCAACTCTGATGAGTCCTTATCAAGGCAGTGTAAACAATTCTATTTTTTCCTAGGTGATGAATCTAACATTTCATTGTATTGGCTAGGAACAACTAATCGGAAAGCTGGTTAATTTTGAATTCATAGCACAAGATGAATTTTGTACAATATATGATTCTTTAATCTTGCATTTTTTATCATGTGTTTCATTCATTAATATTGTAAAATCCTTTGGACTACATATATGACCTGTATTATTTTGGTGAACATAAAAAGCTGAATAAACTGTATACTCTATTAGATGCCCACAAATAAATTGTAGTGCAATATATGTTGGAGAAACCAAAACAAATATTAAATATCGCCTTCAACAACATAAATATACTTATAATAGAGCAAGAGAAGATGATACAGTTTATTCAGCTTTTTATGTTCACCAAAATAATACAGGCCATATATGTAGTCCAAACGATTTTACAATATTAATGAATGAATCACATGTTAAAAAACACAAGATTAAAGAATCATATATTATACAAAATTCATCTTGTGCTATGAATTCAAAATTAACCAGCTTTCTGATTAGTTGTTCCTGGACAATACAATGAAATGTTAGATTCATCACCTAGGAGAAAATAGAATTGTTTACACTGCCTTGATAAGGACTCGTAAGAGTTGAAAGCACTTGGAAATATTATTTGTTTTTATTTATTTATATTAAACTCTGTATTAACAATTGACATGAATTGTTATTTATATCACTCTATTTATCTAGTTTTCACTAATCTTCTTTTTTTTACTTTATTGCTGCTTCTTCTTTATTAGATGTTCTGCAGGCAATGTTAATTACACTGCTCATTTGCATATTGCTAGACAATGTTGATATCTAGTGAAATTGTATTTACAATATTTTAAATTATGTGTATTTTAAGAAAATAAGTAATAATAACTATTTTATAATAATGAAGACCAGAAATCTTTTACAATTACATAATAGTATAATACAATCATAATATATAATACTACATGCTTTTTTGCACTTCATTTAAAAAAAAATTAAATACTTTGTATTATAGCATTCTGAGCAAACCTGGTTGTATCTTCTTAAAAATTGTAAACAGTTAAGATCTAGGATTCCTTCAGTTTTTTGTTTATTTTTATTTTCAGGAACATTTTATAAACTCTTTCACAGATTATCTTTAGGTGACTTCTCCAGTCATCTTTTTTTACTGTGAATAATCATATGACTATCATCTAAATATAGTTGGGCATATGAGAATAACTTCTTCATTTCAGGATTATTTCTTGACAATATATTTAAAAAAGGTGTAAGGCATTTCAATAGCACATAATGTACAATGTGGTGCAAGACAAGTTACCTGAAGGATATTCAGCAAGACACACTGGACAATTTAAAACTGAGTTCTCATCACTTTGAAAGTTGAAAATAGCTTCTTATTATAAAACCCGTTTATTGAAAATTATTGATTATACTCTTTCTGCACTCATTATGGACAATGTTTGTAATGCTGTCCTATGCTTGCTAATTTTCTAATAAATCACAAGCTGATGCAGTATGTGAGTGAGAAAAACATTACTGGCCCAGTTGGCTATAATCTACATTAACGCTCATTTTATAATTCAGAAAACAGAATAGTTTTTTTAGCTTCTACTTTAGTTTTAAATACCAAATAAAAAGTTGAACCACATTAAACCTGTCTCCAGGTTAGAAACTACAACTTTAATTATTACTACACGATTTCCATATTTTTCTCTTGTGTCATAGCATCAGGTAGGAAGCGAACCTGCTAACCCTGGACAAATGCTTGTAAAGCAGCTGTTGCTGACCTCTCGATCATTGATGCTGGTTTTCCTTATTTTATTATATTACTTTACAAAATCTTCAATATTAAATTTTAATGTCGCATATAATTAAAAAACTTCATTTCTCTTTTCTTTTCCAAGTTAATATTTACTGAAGTAAAATATATACTAAACATAATTGCATTCTACAATCACTTACATACTTTACAATGAAATTTGATTTTTAATTGACTTTTTGATTTCATTTATTCATATTTACTGTCAATCACTTACACCATGTTACATAAAAAATGCATCTATTACTTTTCTTTAATTAATGAAATATAATATAAATCTTTATTATATAATAATAACAACTTGTAAATACATCACAGAAAAATTATATATATAAAAGCCTTTTTCGGTAAATTCTCATTTTTTTTACCCTTCTCAATATGATACCTCGTACTAATACTAACACGTATATTACGTATATAGCGACATCTATTGACATTTTCTATAATTCACATTTTTATCATTTTTATTATTTTTTATTATAGAAAATGTCAATAGATGTCGCTATATACGTAATATACGTGTTAGTATTAGTACGAGGTATCATATTGAGAAGGGTAAAAAAATTGAGAATTACCGAAAAAGGCTTTTATATATATAATTTTTCTGTGATGTATTTACAAGTTGTTATTATTATATAATAAAGATTTATATTATATTTCATTGATTATAAGATAAACAACATAAAGGAGTATTATTTCTTAGAATTAAGTAATTTTCTTTAATTATACGTTTTCCTTTTCTTTTTATAATAATTTTAGTTGATTGTGGATATAGAATATAAATAATTAATTAACCCTTGAAAATAACTGGAATATCCATTTTTAACAATTAATAAAGCATTGTTCAACACATACCTACAATTGGAGGACACTATATATATATCATAGTATTATTACTATTTTTGAAATAATCTGTGTAGTGAAAAAGCTAAATGCTGATGATACAGTACATCAAGTACCTTCCTCAGAGCGTCCTCTTTCTCAAATCATAAGAATTTATGTGAGATTTAAAATCGTTTTTATCATTTTCTTTCTCCTCATATTTAAATTTTATTGGTTGAGAAGTTTTAAAATTTATTTTCTCTTCCAATAGTTTCTTCTAAATGTTTTTAATCTTCTTTAACTCAGACCTTTCATTTATGCTCTTGGGCCTTTTAAAAATCTCTATAGCTTCTCTTAGCAATCTCTGGTCATATTGTTCAATTTTTGCTAAAATATTTGATTTTTCAAAATTGATATCATGATTTGTTAATTTTATATGAGAATAAATAGCTGATAAATTGGATTTTTCTCCCACTGCCAGAATGTGTTCTTCCTTTCTAATATTTATTCTATGACTAGTCTGTCCTATATATGTATGTGGACAGACCCTATATGGAATTTCATATACACCATGACACTCCAAAGCAATTTTATCTTTAGGAAGTGGAAATATTTCACTATTTTTTTTATAAGTAGTGTAAATTGTGTGAATATTATTATTCTTCAAAATGTTACCAATTCTATCAGTTACTCCTTTTATATATGGCAAAATTGTCTTAATTTTTGATGTATCAAAATCTTTTTTTTCTTTTGATATGTATAAGCCCTATTAACAATGTTGTAATTAAAACCATTATGAAGAAGCATTTTATTAGTAGCAAAAAGGTCCTGGTGAAAATGGCTATCATCAGAAAGTCTCTTTGTTCTATCCAATAATGTCTTTGCCACAGAAAATAGACTTTCTGATGATAGCCATTTTCACCAGGACCTTTTTGCTACTAATAAAATGTTTCTTCATAATGGTTTTAATTACAACATTATTAATAGGGCTTATACATATCAAAAGAAAAAAGATTTTGATACATCAAAAATTAAGACAATTTGGCCATATATAAAAGGAGTAAATGAAAGAATTGATATCATTTTAAAGAATAATAATATTCACACAATTTACACTACTTAGAAAAAAATTAGTGAACTATTTCCACTTCCTAAAGATAAAATTGCTTTGGAGTGTCATGGTGTATATGAAATTCCATGTAGGGTCTGTCCACATACATATATAGGACAGACTAATTGTAAAATAAATATTAGAAAGGAAGAACACATTCTGGCAGTGAGAGAAAAATCCAATTCATCAGCTATTTATTCTCATATAAAATTAACAAATCATGATATCAATTTTGAAAAAACAAATATTTTAGCAAAAATTGAACAATATGACCAAAGATTGCTAAGAGAAGCTATAGAGATTTTTAAAAGGCCCAAGAGCATAAATGAAAGGTGGCAGTTAAAGAAGATTAACAACATTTGGAAGAAGCTATTGGAAGAGAAAATAAATTTTAAAACTTCTCAACCAATAGAATTTAAATATGAGGAGAAAGAAAACGATAAAAACGATTTTAAATCTCACATGCATTCTTATGATTTGAGAAAGAGGACGCTCTGAGGAAAGTACTTGATATTGTACTGAAACGTCACCATTTAGCTTTTTCACTACACGGAATATCCCGAAAATAGTAATAATAATATGACATATTTTATCCGTGAAAATATTAGGATATATATATATATGATGTATGTGTGTGATTTCATGACCTTCTAAGTCATTTAAAATTTTAATTCATTTAGAATCCACCTCAAATCATTAGCATTTCAAAGTGATTATGAAGGTTGGGTGTTGAAATTACTTTCTTGTTCTTATAAATGTTTGTATAAATAATTGCAATCTCTGTTATTTTTTTTCTAGCAACATTAATTAGTTTTTTTAATTGACTATATATATATATATATATATATATATAGTCAATTAAAAATATGAAATCATATATATATATATATATATATATATATGACTTCTTATTATTATTTTTTTCAGGATATTCCTTATAGTAAAATAGCAAAACAGCTAACTTTTCAGTACATTAACAAGTACCTTCCTCAGAGTATCTCTTACTCAAATCATAGGAAAACATCAGCTGTTTGGCTATTTTATTATTAGTTACATCCCGAAAGTAATAATAGTATGAAGTCATCATTTATTTGTGAAAATATTAAAATTAACATAGGAGTATATATATATATATATATATATATATATATATATATATATATATATATATATATATATATATATATATATATATATATATATATATATATATATATATATATGAAAACAGATAGTGAGTAGATAGTTAGAAAGATGTAGAGAGAGAGAAAAAGAAAAGTAATTATTATTTTTTAATTAATAAACAAACTGAAAAGTTTGGAAATAAGATATACTGTTCATCAAAAACATAGGGAGCAAGATTGAGGAAATAAACAGATTATTATATATAAATAGATATTTAACTAGGTAAGTTAATAGCTATGTATTTAAAATAAATGAGACTTACATTTTTGAGTTGACTTACAGTCTAGTATTCCTATTTTAATCCATTTTCCCTCAAAACATAAACTAAATATACTATCAATTAAATTACGACATGTATATAATCTTATAGCACCATGATCAACATACTTTTTATTATTTATATATCCAAATGTTTGAAAATCATGATACCACTCAATGAAGACATCTGGTATATATTCATCTTCCACAAGACATCCTAATATATATATATATATATATATATATATCCTAATATATATATATATATATAACAAATAATTAATGGTATAATACTGTAGTTTAATGATAAATATTGTAGATTAAAATAATTTAAACAACAATATTATTTATAGCGTTAATTATTTATGTTTTTATATATATTTTCTATAAGGGATCCTGTACTATTATATATATATATATATATATATATATATATATATATATATATATGGATTAATATTGCATAAATGAATAATATATATATATATATATATATATAATTCATTTATGCAATATTAATCCAAAATACAGTAAATAATTATTTTAAATATATTTTATTCAGAAGTACTTTTAACTAGCTCAGTAGTCATTGTCAACTATTCAAAAATTCAAAAAGAACGTTACAATAATACAGCATGTAAATATTTTCCCCACAATTCATCAATTTTATAATTCCCACAATTCACTAATCCTAAAATTCACTGCTTGTCTATTAATCGTACATTCTTTATATTTATTAATCAATAAACTTTCCCTAATTTTAATACTAATTCTATTATGATCAAAGAATATAGAAAACAAAATTAGGGAAGCTTTATAGATTAATAAATATAAACAAACGCATTACATACTGCTAATATAGTTTATAAATTATGTGCATATACATTAATTATATATGTGTTGTGGTCATATGTATCAGTAGTATAAGATAGTGTAGATATTTGAAGGTTGCTTTAAAGTCTGAGTTCAAATCTCCTATATTTTACTAATATGATTAATAAACAAGCAGAGAATGTTAAGATTAGTGAATTGTGGGAATCAAATCAATAAGTAGAGCAGATTCCATTATACTTTATAAATCTATTGTTGTTGTAATAATTCAAACCTATTTAATATTTAATGATACTGCATTTTATCTAAAAATATTAGCTTCTAAATAACCATAATTACATTTTACAAAACCTTTTTAAATACAGACACTATTTAAATGTTGAAACAAAATAATATTTGACTTAAATATATAACTAGTTTAATAAAATGGTAAATACAAACTATAAACATTTCATTCCTATCTTTCATTAAAGCAATACATAATTATTGCATTGTTTATATTTTAAAATAGAATACTCCATGAGAATTTATTATCAACAAATCTATTAGATAATTTCTAACTTTAATAGGCCCAATCACATTATATAGAAGATGTATTAAGTTTCCATTGGATGTTTATTAACCTATAATTATTAACATTATTTATTTCAATTTTCAAATAATCGAATATGAATTTGATTTTTTTAACAATTAAGCTATATAAATATAATTCACATTTAGGTAATACAGCATCTATTGATCCACACCACCCAATGCACTGTTTCTATGCTAAACCACATAAATATGCTATTTACAAGGCCGCTCATAGATCTTACAGCCTGTAAAGTATTCAAACACTAAGATGTTGAAGTGAACCCTTATCCCAACATCCTTAGCATGTTGCACATTATTAGCAATGAGTATACAACACTCTCTATAGACATTACTCTTGACTATTATACAGCATATGATATGAAGGTTTCTGTACTTGTAATGATGAAAAATATATTCAAACGGATTTATTTTTTTTTTGCTTCAGTGTATAAAATAATTGATGTGAGTTCGTAAAAATTGTAACAAATTGTCAAACACCCCTACTTTCGTTGTCAGGAGTCAGATTTCACTAAATGAGGAGTGTAATTCATGCTTCAGCAAAGTTCATGATCAGGTGCGCATTTTCTGGGACTTTTTCAAGATCAAAACAGTTCAATGACAGACGACCGTTTGCCATTGTAGTTTTGAGATATATCTGGTACAGAAGCAGATGTACTGGCCTTCATTCAACCCCAAAAAAAAATTTTACACAGCCAGAAAAAAAACTGTCTTTTGTGGTGGTTTAATGAAATTAAGACATTGTCAAACATCTGAAATGGAATGTCAATTGCATCAATGGCGACAAAGGTGTTCCATTCTCTCATGGGTCAGGCTTTGAGGGCTGCCTAGAAATTGCTTTTTTCCAAGCAGTATGGCCAATTGATTCTTGAAGACAGGATCAGCTTACAGTGAAGCTATTAGAGCTGAGTTGGAAAGGTGTCAAAATGCCGTAAAGAATATGACGACAGGTCTTAGAAAGATCTGTCGAGAAAACCTTGTTTCTCGATAAACAAAACCAAAATAAAGTTTCTTCAAAAACAATAAAAAAGACTTGGTTATAAAAATAAAAAAAGTTTCTTTAAAAAAAAAAAAAGAGAGAGACCGGACAAAAAGAAAAAAAAGGACGGAATATTTTAAAAAGCCAAAAATAAATAAAAAAAAACATTTTTATTTTTTTTTATTTTTAAGAAATATACATCAAACCAGTTACAAAAAAAAAAATAAAAACAATGACAAACAGCAACAACAAAATAAAAATCAAACAAATTCAAAAATTAAAAACATAAATCAACAAAATTTGAAAAACAGCCCGGTAATGTTATATCTATTTGTTTTTCACTAGCAACAATGCCATCGGACAGTGAGGATCAATAGATGTTGTATTACCAACATTTATCCCTATTAAAGATAATATTAAATTAAACCAGTAAATGAATTTTTTACCCTTTGTTTTAGAGAAGTTTAAAAAAATATTTAGGACAAGTTATTCTAAACCAAGGATAAAATATGATCTATTTAGATTTTTAATAGACAAGCAAAGAAATGATCGACTCTAAGCTAATGACATTCACCTGTAATATTAACTAAAATATATGTAAGCAAATACTTGAAAGGAAAAATACATATAAAGTTTATATGTAAATAAGATAAAAAGTTTATAATATACAAAACATATCATATTTTATATTCTAGTTCACTTAACAAGCTGAGTTTAAATCTTGAACCAAATTTTAAATTGCAAATACATCTTACACAATCCAAATAAAATGTTTAACATAGTTGTGGCATTTAAATCAACTCAATTTATTGGATTATATAAAAAATTGGGAAAAATTAATAACATAATACAATATAAAATTAATCTATGTTTCTGATTGAATGAATTAATAAAAAAAAATGATAATATTTCTGTGGGTAACTCTAAACTGTGTTAAAAAAACAATAATGACACGTTAATAAAAAATGAATGAATGGAGAGATTTGAATACTTTAATGACAAATTTTAAACAACAGATAGCAAATATATGCAATTGAGTGGGATTGAACTCTATTTGTTCATTAAAATAATAATCGATAATTAAATATGAAATAAACGATATATTTAAATCTTTTGTCTGTTCGATGTTTCAAACTAAATTTTATACATACAAAAATCAAATTGGATATTAAAAAAAAAAATCGGGTTGTGTATATATATATATATTGTAGGAGTATATATATACTCATACATACTCATACATTTATGTAATCAATATGTATAGATTATATTTACATTATTATTATACTTATGAAAATAAATATATAAAGTTACTATTTTTCATTCTTTAAAATGAAAAATGACGTTGTTGACAAAAGACTGTTGACAAGGTGATAAATGACCTCTGGGTTCACAGTTTATCGAATTAAAGGAAGTGAAATTAACTTAGTGTTTTAATATCTAATTGTTATTGCAACAATGAGAATGGGTATGCTTAAGCGAGCTGATGGAGCGAGACATGAAATATTTTTTTTCTATTCTTGCTATTAGAAGAACAAGGATTCTATTTTTATCAGCTATAATTTCATAAAAACTTTTACTATGTTTGATTACAAATAACAATGTAAGTTCAAGTTTATATTTTAAACAATTTAATACTCATTAAAAGAAGTTTCTTATACTTGTTCAACGAAAGTAATCTAAATATATGTTCGTGTTTTATAGAAAAAAATGTTTGAATTATGTTTTAAAATCTAAACAGCGAGTCTTAAAAAAAAAGAACATGTTTATACTAACTTCATTCAAATTTAATGTACTTTACATTATAAAGAAAATGCAAAGTGGCTAGAATACAAATATTTATCATGCGATAGATAAAATGCACCTGCCTAATCAAACATATATATGTGGGAATAACATCGTTTGCCGAATGCTTTAGAATTATAAAGAAATTAGATCTTCAAAATGGAATTATAAATGCCTTAAAATTATAAAAATTAGATCTTCAAAATGGAATTATAAATATTAATGAAGGAACTTTATATTAAGAAGACGAATATAAAGAAGAAACTAAATGTCAACTTAGGATATCCTAATATTATTCTCTTTAATGTTTAACAACAAAGGAATCAAAAAACTGTGTCTTCGAAGGATTTTCATTCTCGCGAGGAACATTAACTTTTATAAATGCCATTTGGGATTTTTGAAAATTATAATTAGGAAAAGTTAATTTCATTTTCTTTATCATCGTATTCATTTTATTATAAAAATGAATAATATGAGAGAATTAATAATTTAGAATATTTTTGTTTTTATTTATGATTAATAAAGATTTAAATATCGGTTAATAAATGTTAATTTTGGGAACGGGATAATCTGAACTTAGAGGTAAGATATTAAACTATTTTTGAATCCACATATTATTTTCCATGACATGACACTACATTGTTTATACTAATCAAAATAGACTAATAAATATAATGTGTGATAAAGAAATAAATGATTAACATTGTTGTGAAGTATATATTTTTATATTAATAAATATAACTTGACTGACAATCATTTTAACGAATGAAGGTGTTATATACAAATAATTGGATTATTATTTGTATTATCTAATTAGTGTAAATTAGCGTTAATATAATTGTCTAAATATTAGGATACTTATATTTTAAATAAATTGTAAAATCACGTAGTGTTATAGGTTTAGAAAATATATCTACCGTAAGCAAAGACAATGTTTATATTTTTAATATAAGGAGGTAGATATATAAATATTTTTTATATATATTGTAAAATTTAAATTATTTAAGTGTTAAATAAATAAGTATGTTTTTTATATTAAATGAAGTCTTCAATTTTGTTTTATTTGAATTAAAGAGTTAGTGAGATTCGTTGTTAATATTACTTTAAAATATTGTTAGGAACCCCTGAAGAGAGTAAAGTGTTAAACTTCCCTGAGTTTGAAATCTGAGCATAACGGTAAAGTTAATTAGGGTGAAAATTGATTTGATGTGGTTGGATATAATAATTTTTTAAAAATAATAAATTAGTTATTGGGAACAAATATAGTTTTATATCAAAATTAAATCACATCATTCGTGGCATCCTATATGAAGACCTAAATCTGACTATAGTGAGATGCGACTCCTTAACTTATCTTGTTGAGAGGGGGCATACCGTTACATATGGCGCATCCATGTGAGGCTCTAAATTATATATACCGTTACATATGGCGCACACAATTAGGGCCTTGAATCATAGATTCCATATCATTATTATATTGAATCATAGATTTTATATTGTTTGTATAGCGATACAAACATTGAGGGATAAATGGTATTAATAATAGTCTCATATTAAATGTGTTGTAAAATAGTAGGTAATAAAATAATGGAGACTTTGAAAATTAAATAAGTAAAATTTAAATGAATAGATCACTCCTTTAAAAATATAATTTTAAAATTAGGCATTAGGGTAAGAACACACATATATATTTTGAAAATAGAAAGGCATCGCATTAATATCCTATGATAAATAATATATTATCGTACAAATAAAGTTATAGTTAAGTTAAAGATAGTTTTATGATTACAAGAAGTAAGTATAAAATATTTTCTTTTAATACTAATAATATGGAAATGCAAACTGAGATACTTAGTTCAGATATAGCTGATGATACTATGAATCGTACTAATGAACAAATAAATATAGGTGTGTCTGAGAGTAATTCTATATTAGATACTCATGTTCCAGAAATTATGGATATTGTGGACAAACCTATAGAAAGTAAAACCAGTGATAATCTATCATTAAGTCAAATGATGTTAAGGATGCAACAAATGATAGAGAATTTAAATACAAACATAGGTACCAAAATGGAAAATATGCATACTCAGATGGAAAATGTGAAAGTAGATTTGTCTACGAATATTGATACCAAGAATGGAAAGTATGAATACCAAAATGGAAAGTGTGAAAGTAGATATTACAAATGAATTATCAATAAAATTAGATAATATAAAAATAGATTTGCAGGACGAGGTATCACAAATACAAACAAATATGAATAATGAAATTCAAAAAATTCAAAAGGTTATTGAAGAAACAGATCTTAAGTGTCAAAAAAGATTTTTTGAATTTGAAACAAAGATAGAAAATAAAGTAGAAAACAAATTTCTAGAAATAAAAACTGTATACAATCATCTCCAAATTGATATGTATAAAATCCAAGAAAAGACTGAAAAGGTTTTAAATGAGAAAATAAAAGATGTCCACATAGAAATTAATAACCAAGACAAGAAAATTCAGTCTATGGAAAAAGATTTTCAGTGTCTAAATGTGAAGAAAAATTTGATTGATTCAGACGTAAAGTTAAATAAAGATAATATTGAAATATTATTAGAGAATCAATCGGAGATATTTAATCAATTGGAAAATAAAAATATTACCGTAGATCAAACCATAAAAGTTTTGAAGGATGAGTTTGAGAAAGAAAGAAAAATAATGATGGAAAATTATATCCAAGCTTGTAAAAGGATTAAATTATCTAATATTAAAGAAGACACTACTTCAGATAAATTTAATCAAATATTAGAAGCTATTAATAGGATAAGGGAAGATCCAAATATAAAGGAACATCAAGATGAAATGCAAAGGGAACAAAATAATGAGGATAATATTAGTTATTTTACAGGAGACTTTGCTCACCATCACAATCAACAATCATCTATAAATCTGCAAAAAGAAAATGTTAGCAATACAAACCATGTATTACAATCTAATGTTGTAAATCAATTTGTAAAATTAAAGCATTTTCAAGGGTTTACAAATGAAGCTCCAATAGAGCATCTAAAGAGTTTAAATTTATAGTTTTTAGTAAATACTAATTTGACAGAAGGTGAAAAATTGATAGTAGCATACAGTCATTTACAAGGTGATGCTTTATCATGGTGGGAATCATTATTCCAAATACCTAAAACGTTTGAAGAATATCAAACATTATTGATAAAGAATTTTTGGAATAGATATCGTCAAGAATCACTGTTGTATCAAATACTTCAGGAAAAGTATAAAAGTATGCCAGGTGAAACTCTTACTAAATTTTTTAGAAGACAGGTATCAAAACTGAAAATCCTTGATACTTATCTTAGCCAAAATCAAATTATTTGTATTGCAAAACACAACTTACCTATGAAAATTGAGGAGTCTTTATTATTTTCTAATGCACAAAATATCGAACAAATTATAGATATTTTAAATAATATTGACTCAAATAACCAAAATCTTAATCAAAATTATGTTGAAAGAAAAAAAGAAAATATTCAAGTAAATGCTATTAATTATGAAAAAAGAAAGCATAAGACTTTTAGTCATTCACAAAGTAAAACAACAAAGAGTGATAATTATGCAGATGTTAAATTAAGTTCTGATACACGTCAAATTTCAGAAATTAAGAGTATAGCATCTACTAGTGGATTGAATAAAGGTAAAATATGGCATAATAAAAATATACCCAAAACAACAGCAAAATTAAATTAAAGAGGGTCTTAGGAAATAGTTCCTCTCCTCAAAGACCCATATTTAAAACGAGGAACAAAAATAAAATTGTAGTTAAACAAATCACCAACATAATATGTTCAGAGGAAGATAATGAACCCAAGTATGCTGTTCAAAATTGTCCATTAATTAATATTATGTTTGAAGATTTGCAAATTAGAGCCTTATTAGATAGTGGTAGCCAAATATCTGTAATATCTGAAGAGTTTTATAAAAGGTTGATGGATAAAAATCCACATATTAAAACCTTACCTCTAAAATCAGTACAGATACCCTAGCTAATAATAAAAGGGCAAAATTAATTCAAAAGCAGATCTGGATCAAACTAACTATTAATCAAACATGTATTTATCATGTATTTTTGATATTAACTGGACTTATTGATGAAATGATTCATGGGAGTAGACTTTTTACATCTGAACAAATGTTTGATTGATTTTAAAAATAAGATAGTTCATATAGGTGATGAGGTTTTAAGGATGACATTGTCTCCAAAGTATGATCTGTTGGAAATTGATTGTATAATGTCAAACGTACCAGAAACACTTGTAAAATCAAAAATTGCTGAATCAAATTTAATTGATGGCGATAATGTTAATAAATTGCAGTCTATTATTAATGAATATAATACAATATTTTCAGAAATACCAGGAGTGATTGAAGGTTTTCAGCAAAGAATAAAATTAATTCATGATCAACCTTTTCAATCCAAATATTATCCTGTTCCTTATCAATCTAGAGAAGAAATATATAAACAAATTAATAAAATGCTTGAATGGGAAATTATTTCCAAATGCTCTTCACCATACTGTAATCCAGTTGTGACAGTGAAGAAGAAAGATGGGTCGATGAGATTTTGTTTGGATGCTAGACAACTAAACAAAATTACTGTCCCTGACAGAAATATACCACCGCCCATACACGAATTATTCGTGAGATTTGGAAACAAGAAAGTATTTTCTACTTTCGATTTGACCTCAAGCTATTGGCAGATAGAACTCATCCTGAAGATCGCCAATATACCGCGTTTCGGTATGAAGGATTTACTTATCAATTTAATAGGATGCCATTTGGATTAATCAATAGTGGTGCTGCTTTAATTCGATGCTTAGATAAAACCTTATCTCCTGATACAAAACAGTTTGTGACAATGTATGTAGATGATGTTATAATTGCATCAACTACAATTGAAGAACATCTTCAACATATAGAAATGTTTTTTAAACAGTGTTCTGACAAAGGAATAAAAATCAATTTTAAGAAAAGCACTTTAGTATCTAATGAAGTGATCTTCTTAGGTCATATTGTTGGTCATAATGGGATTAAACCTCATCCGGATAAGATTAGTGCTATACAGAATTTCCCTAAACCCACAAATAAAAAACAAATAAAATCATTTTTAGGAATATGTAATTTTTATAATCGTTTCTACCAAAAATTTTCTGATTGCATGGAACCATTGTTAAAACTCATTAGAAAAGATGAGAAATGGAAATGGACTGAGGAACAAGATGATGCGTTTGCTGGAATCAAAGCTGGATTTTTAAAGCAAACTATATTAGCTTTTCCTGATTTTAGCAAACCATTCATCTTACAAACAGATAGTAGTGGTTACAGATTAGGGGTAACCTTATCTCAAATCCAAGAGGATGGCCAAACAGGAGTCCTCTATTTTATTAGCCAGCTATTAAAAGGACCTGAATTGAATTATATGGTTACAGAGAAAGAATCCCTAGCAATAGTGTGAGCTTTTCAAAAATTTCGACAGATGCTTTTTGGATCAGAAGTGATTGTGATAACTGATCATAAAAGCCTCGAATTCTTGAATCATAGCTACTTGACTAATTCTCGATTAGTGAGATGGAGTCTGTTATTACAAGAATTCAATTATACAATTAAATATTGTAAAGGATCCGAGAATGTTGTAGCTGATGCACTAAGTCGAAATCCATGTAAATCAGAACAACTACATTTATCGGTAGATAATGCCTACATTATGAATGTTGACCTGATAGTTGATGAAAATGTAACGATTTATTAAATATCTATAATTTACAAAATCAAGATAAAAATTTAATGCTGATTATTAAAACATTAAATAAAGAGGAAATTCTGTATACAGCCAGTAATCTTCCATTATATAAGATAGATAATATGATATTAAAATATAAAATTAATGATAATTTAAATGAGTGGAGGGTAGTAATACCTGAAGTTCTAAAAGACCCACTCATACAATATATCCATTGTTTATATGGACATTATGGTGTCTATAAAACTGAACAAACAATAAAGAATTGGTTTTATTGGCCTCATATGCATAAAGATATTTTGAATGAAATTCAAGATTGTCAAATATGTTTGAGAGCTAAACCAGTAAATAAAAATTATGTTAGTTCAATAAATTTTATTATTCCAGAAAGACCAAATGAGATCTTAGCTATAGACTACTATGGACCTTTACCTCCATTTAATAAAAAAAAATTTTAGTAGTAGCTTATGATCTCTTCTCTAAATTTGTGTCTGCTTATCCAATACCCCAAGCTAATACTAGATATACTATTAAAGTATTAGAAACCCTCCATTTTGAAAGGATAGGGAAACCTATGACGATCTTAACTGATCATGGCACACCCTTCCTATCCAAAGAATGGAATATGTGGGTAAATAAACATCAAATAAAACATGTGCTTACTTCTATAAGGAATCCTCAATCAAACCCATGTGAACGTGTAATGTGGGAACTTGGACGTTTGTTTAGAACTTATTTGAAAGATAATCACAAGGGGTGGGTAAAGCACACACCAGATATGGTAAATTATATAAATTGGAGTGTTAACGAGTCCACTGGATTCACACCCATTAAATTGCAATTAAAACAAAATATATCAATATTATTTAAATATTATAAGCCACCAATCCCTAATTTAACCATAAACATAAAGAATGAGACAAATTGCTCAAAAGCGTCATAAAAATACATACAAGTCAAACTATCAATTCAAAGTAGGTGACAAAGTATTTTTAAAGACACCACATGTTAGTAATCCACAAAATTTTATTTTTCATAATTTTTTTAATAGCTATGAAGGAACATTTACCATTATAAAGAAAGCTGGACCAAATGCATACTGGTTGGATTGTGATGGTGAGGTATGAGGTACTTATAATGCTCGTATATTAAAGCCCTATAGAGGAAAAATATAATAATTGTCTTAAATAAACAATTAACATGAGTTTTGTAATACCTAAATTATGTAATAATTATTAGGATTATAGAGAGAAAATGTAAAGAATTAAGATATAAAAGAGAAGGAAATAATACATATAAATGGATCATATCATTAATGTGGAAATGGAAGACTGGTTACTTATAGGTTGGCAAGTTCACAAATGAATTCCAATTAATATATTTATTGGATGCTAAAGATAATCTAGTAAGCCTCAAAAACTAAGGAGCAGGATTGACACCTTTAAATAAGTGTGTGTATGTTCATTTATTAGATGTCAGTGATAATCTAGTAAGTCTCAATAAGGAGCAGGATTGGCATTTTAAATTGATATATACATAAAACACTTATGAAACAACTAATTAAAACTTAGTTATAGAATAATCAGGTTTTCTACCATAAAATTATTTTGATATACCATTTCAAATACTTAGTATATTAATAAGGATACATTATATAGAAATTCATTGAAAGAAGTGAATAAAAAAAGTAATATAGATAATGATTTTTGCATAATAATGTATTACATTGTTTAACTGTAATAGGTAATAATTTTAAAATAAAATAGTCAGTATATTTAATCTATGATTTGATCAAAACAGACTATATTAGATATACCATATTTAAGACATTAACAAAAAAAGAACCCAATTGCCCATAAAACAATTTAATTATTATTAAATATAATAATTAATAATATTTTTTTCTCTAATAATTGATGAAGAATTTTAGATTTTAAGTCGAGGGGAAAATAAAAAAAATGTATGAATTGTAATGATGCATAAATGATAACAAAGATGAAGAATTAAAATAAAATGTTAGTTTATTTTAATTTACTTAGTCGAGGGGAAATGTAGGAGTATATATATACTCATACATACTCATACATTTATGTAATCAGTATGTATAGATTATATTTACATTATTATTATACTTATGAAAATAAATATATAAAGTTACTATTTTTCATTCTTTAAAATGAAAAATGACATTGTTGACAAAAGACTGTTGACAAGGTGATAAATGACCTCTGGGTTCACATTTATCGAATTAAAGGAAGTGAAATTAACTTAGTGTTTTAATATCTAATTGTTATTGCAACAATGAGAATGGGTATGCTTCAGCGAGCTGATGGAGCAAGACATGAAATATTTTTTTTCTATTCTTGCTATTAGAAAAATAAGGATTCTATTTTTATCAGCTATATTTTCATAAAAACTTTTACTATGTTTGATTACAAATAACAATGTAAGTTGAAGTTTATATTTTAAACAATTTAATAGTCATTAAAAGAAGTTTCTTATACTTGTTCAACGAAAGTAATCTAAATATATTTTTGTGTTTTATAGAAAAAATTGTTTGAATTACGTTTTAAAATCTAAACAGCATCTTAAAAAAAAGAACATGTTTATACTAACTTCATTCAAATTTAATGTACTTTACATTATAAAGAAAATGCAAAGTGGCTAGAATACAAATATTTATCATGGGATAGATAAAATGCACTTGCCTAATCAAACATATATATGTGGGAATAACATCGTTTGCCGAATGCTTTAGAATTATAAAGAAATTAGATCTTCAAAATGGAATTATAAATGCCTTAAAATTATAAAAATTAGATCTTCAAAATGGAATTATAAATATTAATGAAGGAACTTTATATTAAGAAGATGAATATAAAGAGGAAACTAAATGTCAACTTAGGATATCCTAATATTATTCTCTTTAATGTTTAACAACAAAGGAATCAAAAAACTGCATCTTCGAAGGATTTTCATTCTCGCGAGAAACATTAACTTTTATAAATGCCATTTGGGATTTTTGAAAATTATAATTAGGAAAAATTAATTTCATTTTCTTTATCATCGTATTCATTTTATTATAAAAATGAAGACTCAGAGAGACTTAATAATTTAGAATATTTTTGTTTTTATTTATGATTAATAAAGATTTAAATATCGGTTAATAAATGTTAATTTTGGGAACGGGATAATGTGAACTTAGAGGTAAGATATTAAACTATTTCTGAATCCACATATTATTTTCCATGACATGACATTACATTGTTTATACTAATCAAAATAGACTAATAAATGTAATGTGTGATAAAGAAATAAATGATTAACATTGTTGTGAAGTATATATTTTTATATTAATAAATATAACTTGACTGACAATCATTTTAACGAATGAAGGTGTTATATACAAATAATTGGATTATTATCTGTATTATCTAATTAGTGTAAATTAGCGTTAATATAATTATCTAAATATTAGGATACTTATATTTTAAATACAATTGTAAAATCACGTAGTGTTATTAGGTTTAGAAAATATATCTACCGTAAGCAAAGACAATGTTTATATTTTTAATATAAGGAGGTAGATATATAAATATTTTTTTATATATATTGTAAAATTTAAATTATTTAAGTGTTAAATAAATAAGTATGTTTTTTACATTAAATGAAGTCTTCAATTTTGTTTTATTTGAATTAAAGAGTTAGTGAGATTCGTTGTTAATATTACTTTAAAATATTGATAGGAACCCCTGAAGAGAGTAAAGTGTTAAACTTTTGAGTTCAAAATCTGAGCATAAGGTAAAGTTAATTAAGGTGAAAATTGATTTGATGGGTTGGATATAATAATTTTTAAAATAATAAATTAGTTATTGGGAACAAATATAGTTTTATATCAAAATTAAATCCACATCATTAGCGGCATCCCTATATGAGACCTTAAATCTGACTATAGTAGAGATGCGACTCCTTAACT
>JAQFVV010006340.1:1542316-1587316 GCA_028023455.1 Epiperipatus broadwayi
CTCTGAATTATATATACCATTACAATATATATATATATATACACACTCAGACAAGAGTTCAAATAATTAATAAAGAAATCTCTTCGAGCATTTCATTACCTAAATTCTATTACACCTAAATATGATTTAAATAAAATAGAAATCATGCTTTTAAAATATATAAAAAAAATAATATGTACACATATTTATAAAAAAAAATCATACTCTAAATAAATGTCTGTCCATTTCATTATCCATTGATTAATCATACCTTCTTTATTTTCATCCTAAGGTGTGGAGGTGAATTTAGGTGAATTTACTTCCTTAAATAGAGATCATGTTCAGATAGAATAATACTGTTAAATTAAGTGAAGAATTTTAATAACACCTCCTATTTTCTTTTTCTCTCTGAATTAGAAGATTGGAGTTTAAATTGCTTGTTAATATGCATTAATCCAGTTGATTTTTCTGGCTTGAAACATGGTATCCATCGAATAGTTACATCTGGATTTTTTTAAAAAAACCTGAGATCTCTTTCTTTTTTAACAAAATAAATAAATAGCTGATTTCATACAACACATTTTTATAGGTTTCTCTTCTTTCACATTCTTGTTTGTTGTCTTCTTTGAAACTTTCTTCAACCAACCACTTTTTAAACTGAATGGGCAGAATGCTAATTCTTTAATCTTCCATATTTTATAGCTTCACAAATTTAAAATAAAATTTTAAAGAAATAAAAAAAAAAAAACCTGAGAAATGTGTTGGTTTTCAACAATGGCATAAATGATGAGTTATTTTACAGCCTTTTCTGGCTATTTATATTATCTCTTTCTAAAATTATGGATGCCATCACAACTATTGGAATTCTCTCTGAAATTGCTCAATGCCCAAATGATATATTCCAGTGTTTTCCCACTATGTTTTCCAAGTGTGATGTAAGTTAGGAGAAAAATGGATACATCAAAATGAAATCTAAGTTTGATATGATTTTACCTATTATTTTTAAATCAAAATACAGAATTGATGTTACAACCCTTGATTTACTTTATAAATATAAATAATTTAAATTTTTATTTTAATAATAAATTTTGATTAATTTATAAACAAATATGCATGACATTAAAACATTTAATTATATGTAATAATGTTACTATGGTGACTGCAATAACAGAAATAAAAATAAGTAAAAGTAATACTGATCCAATTTAAGTAAACTTTTATATCATACTAAATTATTTCCAAAATTTATTTATTTGCCTCAATGTTTTTCTTGAGTTTGATTATAACGAATTTAGTATTTTGAGGCTAGAATTAACAATAAAAAATACTATTTAAAAAGCTTTAGGTCACCATGGTTAACAATTTAAACTTATATTTTCAAGATCTCCTATTATCCATTTATCAAGTAAAAGCAAAACCAAACAAGATCAACAAACTTCTTTATTTTTTATATACTTTGATGATTAATCTGAATATTCACAATATATACACAAAGCACATCGATTTATATATAACATAAACAACATTAATCAACTAGCTTGCAGATCTGTTTATTCTAGACCTGAAAAAGTTATAAAATTGGTTAATTAATAACAGTAAATAGAAACTAAATAGATGACTAGCTTTTACCTCTTAGTTTTAACTAAAAGTGCTTTCAAAAACATTTTGTAACAACAATAAAAATAATAGATTCAATCTTAATTAACTATTATATACAGACTTTCAAAAGTACAATTTCAGTTAATTACTTCACCCTCTTCAACCAAAGATTGCATATAAAAGTTAAATTCCATTTTATATAATGAACCAGATACTTTATCCACTTCAAAAGATCCATCATGAAATTTAAAATGGCTTTAATATTTTTTAAAAGACTAATTCCAAAGTTTTATATTTTATTATTTAATATAGTAAGGGTATGTGATATAACACACATATATATACATATATATATATATATATATATATATATATATATATATATATATATATATATATATATATATATATATATATATATATATACCGCCCACCTCCCTTTCCACACCTCTTCAACTAATAATACGAGACGACAATAACTAAAAATATCAACTACTACTTTCTTTTACTTTGCCTTACTGAATTACCCAGTCTTCAAGGGTATTTAGTCCTCAGGTAAAGTATAAACTATTATTAGTAGTAAACTACAAATAGCACCAACACTCAACTACCAAACAGACACTGACCAAATAAACACTTTATTTTTTTAAAGAAGAAAAATACCCTTTAGGTGCCAGATAATTACCGTGTAATTAACATGTCCATGTGATCAGCCCAATTTTGTACCTGAGATCCCTGCTAGCTCAATCAGTTTCTAATCACTCGCTAAGAGAACAACAACCTGTATATCAAATACACTGGCCAAAGCTAATACTACTATTTCAAATACTATAACAATTAAACAAATCGTCCTAGCTAAACGAAAAAACGCCCACTCTAATACTTCAATTTTAAAAATAAATAGTATTGTACTGAACACAGAAAACATTTACATTTTTAAAACAACAAATCCTTATTTTAAAATAATATTGTAATTTCCTTATCTTTTTCATTTAAAAATCAATTATTTATTATCAATGATTAAATCTCAACCCCCCCCCACTTTATTAATATATATTATTATACTTATCTGCACGTATTAAAGTAAACATAAATATTAAAAAAAAAAGAGTTTAAGTATTTCTTTTATTTAAAATAAGTCAATCGTTTTATCTTATAATTTAAAACACACACACTTTCTTTTTAAATTAAAATAAGCATTTTAATACATTAACATAATAAATAAAATATACATGTTACATTAATATTGAACTCACACATACATGCATGCAATGTCTTTAAATATTATTCATTATAGAAGCTGATATCATTTATTATTATTATTCCAAAATATTATTTCATAAAGTTTAAAGTTTTATTTTCTTAAAGACTAATTCATAAAGTTTAAAGTTTATTTAATACAGTTTATCTTTTATTTTTTAAAAGAAAAATCATGAATGAGAAGATATTAAAGTAAATAATTACCTAGGATTTTATAAGTTCAATATGACATACACATCACAATGGAATTACTTTAAAATCATTTCCGACTGGTGAACAACTCCTCCTGGGATCCTGTGATTCTGTATGACTTTCATGTCTTGTTTAGCATACACTCACTCTGCTACTTATGTAGTCCATTTGAACATGGTTTCCCTCTGAACTAATTGCAGATCTTAATGCATAGAGAGGCTCCGGTTGATTGCACACCATTATGATCTAACAGTGCATCATGTTTGGAAATATAACAGTTTAAAATAACTTTTATATTTGTTGTTTCAAGAATTATTTTTTGAAAAAAAAATTCAGTCACCCAGAATAATAAAATGTTGAGATATTTATACTGTTTTAAACAATGAAAAAACTTTATTAACAGCAGTGTCTCTCGTCTTGTGAAATTATCAGCTTTTGCTTCTGTTTTTCTTTAAAATTTCACACACACACGCACATATTTAATTGTTTATTATAAGATAAAACAAATTTTCTTTATTATTTTAATTATAAATTGATCAATATAATATTAAATCATTTTTATTATAACACTTTTTTTTATTTTTTAAATAAAAAAAATCTCATCATTTTTAAAAGCATTTACGGTTTATTTTTATTTAATAATACCCCCCTCCTACTCTTTAGTTTTACATTTTATTCTTTCAATTATATATATTTTTAAAAAGTAAGATTTATAAAATTAATTAAATATTGATGTACTTCGGTACAATATATATATGATTTTTTAAATTTTCAACAGATTTTAGTTTTAAAATCTATTTCCTCTTTGAACTTTTTTTATCTTTTGTAAAAATGTTTTAATTAAAAGTTTTTTTTTTTTTTTTCAGAAAGCTTTTAATTTTGAAAACTTTTAATGCATTGCTCTTTCTTTTATCTTACTTGTAATTTATTTCAATTTAATTTTAAAAGCAGGGATTATATTTGTGTTAATTATATTTAAATAAGATTTTTCCCTGGTCAGAATTTTTAATTAGGATTATGTATGATATAGAGATTTGTCCTGGCTTACAACTTTTAATTAAAAACAAGAAAGATTATGCGGGAGACAGTAGAACACATAAATGGCCTGAAAATTTTGTACTGTTTATTGTTGGCTTAACCTAGATTATTCTGCTGGAGAGAAGTATTGACTCAAATTTTTCTGCTCTTTGTTATTATTATGCAGTTATATTAGTCTGTGGAGATTCTGCTGAAATGTTAGTACTGACTTCTAATTGCTAAGTGGTGGTCATCTCACTAGAATGCTAAAATTACAAGCTATGCAGAATATTATTTACAATATGCCCTGTTAAAGTTACCTAAAAATGAAATTCGGATCACAAGCTATTCCTTCTAGTCATGCCATGAAAAGCTAAATCAAAACAGATCCCAAAGTATGTTTCTGTACTTACTGCCAAGAACAGATAACATCACCTAAATATTGAGCTCAGAAATGATGTGTACTCCCTCAGGACTTATTGGACACTAACTTTACCATAGAGTAAAATATTTCCCATTCTTTCCAGATTATAAATCTATAATTACATTTTACACTTAATCTTAAAGTAAATCTGCTGTACAAAGATCTTATATTTATTTAATATCATAATTATTATAAGTATTCTTTTATCATTGCATTTATAGTGTGTCTTGTAATCTTAGTTCTAAGATTCTGTGTTTGTTTTAAATTTATTATTCTGAGAGTGTATTGTGAGTTTATAATTGATATGATTTGTATTCCTTTCTTATTTTTTAATAATAATCTTTCATAAATGCTGGGCAAATATTAGTCGTTTTTTTTAACTCATCTATCCCTCTTTTATTACTTTTTAATGAATTTTAAATAAGTTTAGTTTACATTCCCTGCCAAATGCAAATCTTTTGGCTGGAAGTTTATCATATTGTGTTCTGGTTTTCTGAAGTTGGAAATTTTGTTTATTTTTTCTATTATTGCATAGGATGGCAATCGTTTCTCATGCTTCAGGTCTTGTATTTGAAATCAACTATGAATTGACTTAAAAGTGATATATAACAATCTGCCCTGCATGCATATGAAACTGTTCTGAAATATAGTTTGTATTGAGCTTTATTTTAGTAGTTTTCAATAGTTGTTATGACATACATACCATCAGAAAGAGATAATATAAATAGCCAGAAAAGACTGTAAGAGAAGACTCATTTTTTTGTCATTGCCCAGGCATTCTTTTATGTTCTTTTAAATAAAAGTTCTTCAATATTTTTTTAAACTGTTAAACTATAAAAATATGGAAGAATAAACTTAAATTATCTGCACATTCATTCATTTGAATGACAGTTTGTGAAAAAGTTCCAAAGAAGATGGCAACAAAATGTGAGAAGGGAAACCTATTAAAAATGTGTTGTGTAAAATCGGCTATTTTTAAAACAACAAGATTCCATATTTTTAAAAAAATGGAGTATAATTATCATTGCATTGGATGAATATCATATTACAAGCTAGGAAAACATTTGGGATCAACTGAATTAATTTATACAATAAAAAGGCTAGTTAAATTGCACTCTCCTCTTTAAAAAGGAAAAAGAAGGAAAATGGCTATTAAAATTCACGGGATTATTCTATGTGAACATTATTGCCAATGAAAGGAAACATTTAAAGTTCTTATCTTTTTTTTGAAATAAACTTTTCTCTACATCATCAGGACTGAGGATAAATAAACTATGATTAATCAGTGAATAATGAAAATGGACCGACTTTTACCAAAGGTATGATTTTTTTTTACAAATATGTGTGCACATTAATTACTATTTTATTTTAAAAGGATGGTGATTTGTATTTTATTTGATTCATCCTTAGGTGTAATAGAATATAGGAATAAAATGATCGGAGAGAATTGTTTACTAGTTATTTGAAATCTTGTCTGAGTATATATTAACACAACCCGATGTTTTTTTGTTTTTTTTTAATATCCAGTTTGATATTTGCATATATAAAATTTAGTTTAAAACAGCGAACAGACAAGAGATTTAACTATATTGTATTATTTCATATCCATTTATCGATTATTATTTTAATGAATAAATAGACTTCAATCTCGTTCAATTACTTATATTTGGTATCTGTTATGTAAAAAAAAATTTCAGTAAGGTATCCAAAAATCTCTCCATTCATTCTTTTTTTTTACATATATATATATACGTGTCATTATCGTTTTCGCAATATATATATGTATAAAAATCTCTCCATTCATTCTTTTTTTTTACATATATATATATACGTGTCATTATCGTTTTCGCAACATATTTTAGAGTTACCCACAGTCATTTTATCATTTTTTAATTTCATTAATTCAATCGACCAGAAATAGATTAATTTCCTATTGTATTTTGTAGTTAATCTTACCGATTTTATTTTTATATAATCCCATAAACTGAGTTGATTTAAATGCCAAGACTCCACTTAATTATTTTATTTGGATTGTGTCAGGTAATTTTGCTATGTAAATTCGGTGCAAGATTCAAACTCAGCTTCGTAAGTGAACTAGAATACAAAATATGGTATATTTTACATAATGGCATAATTTATTTTATTCCCATATAAATTTTATATTTATCTCTGTATTCAAATATTATATATTATGTTTTATTTTAGTTACTATTACAAGTAATATCATTAGCTTAGAATCGAACATTTCTATGCATGTCTGACCACGTCATGAAAATCTAAATCGATCGTATTTAATCATTGATTTAGAACAATTTATCTTAAATATTTTTAAAATTTCTCTAAAATGAAGAGTACAAATTGTGTTGAATAACTTAATGGAATGTTATCTTTGATTTGGAATAAATTTCAATTATAATCATATGTTTTAATTATTACCCACCAATTTCATATTCATTTATTTGAGGGTTTAAATAGATAATATTAATAATTATAGGTTAATAAACATACAATGGAAACTTAATATATCTTTTATATAATGTGATTGGACATTATAGAGTTAGAAATCAGCTAATAGATTGTGGTTAATAGATTCTCATGATGTGTTCTGTTTAACATATGAATGAAGCAATAATTATGTATCATTTTATTGAAAGATACATATGAATGTTTATACTTTCTATTTAACGTTTATTAAATTAGATATACGTTTGAGTCAAATATTATTTTGTTTCAACATTTTAAATAGTGTCTATATTTAAAAAACGTTTTGTAAAAAAAAATGCAATTATAGCTATTTAGAAACTCAACCGTTTAGATAGGATGCCGTAACCTTAAATATTTAAAGTAGATTAAAACTATTACAATAGCAATAGATTAATAAAATATATTGCAATCTGTTTTAGTTATTGATTGGATTTGATTTCCATTAAATTGCTAATCAAATAGGTAGCTTAAACATATTATTGTTTAAGGCGGTGATATACGATTTCACTGCTCATTGCAGTTTACGTTGTGATTGTGATGAATTTGTTGATGTCTGGAGCAGATAATATCATTATCCTTTCGTTTTACATATAGCTTAAACAAATTAGACTTTAGTCGAGATTATTTGTACTTTGTGATGGTTTATTATATAATAGTGACCCGATTGAGCTAGACTAGATTAAATTAAATTACATTTTTTTTATATATTTTTAATGAGATCAGATTGATCATGCTAACCATCACCAGCATCTACAGATTTTATCAGTTACAATATATATATATATATATATATATACAAAAGGGCACAATATATATATATATATATATATATATATATATATGATAAACAAAACAAGTTATATATTTCGTAATTTGCTCTTAGCTTGCATTTTATGATCACTAGAAGGAGCTTTAACAATAGCTGAATAACAAGCTTTTGTTTACATAAATACTGAGAGAGATAGAATTCAATATTTCTATCGTTGTCTCCAACCTTTAGAGCATTGTTTTGAGCTAGTTGGCACACCTCTGTAAAAAGTAGGAAAGACTAAAAACTAGATCTAAATACCAACTCTACAATCAGCATTTTTTAAACATGTTTCGATCAGTTTGAAAGCATGAATTTTTCAGATACGTAAATATCTTCAAATCCAGCTAAACAAACTAGACAGTTATATGGGTTAAAATCAGTTCAGTTTCACTACATAGTAAAACCTTCTGCAAAATATATCATTGCAAAAACATTCAAGGGTACATTTATGATAAACAAAACTAGTTCACTAGATGGATCTTTACCAATAGCTCCTTACAAACTTTTGTTTACATAAATGTTGAGAGAGTTAAAATTCAATATCTTTTTCATTGTCTCCAACTTTTATACCATGGTTTTGAGCTAGTTGACTCACCTCAGTAAAGGGTAAGAAAGACTAGAAACTAGATCTAAATATCAACTATACTATCAGCATTAATGAAACGTTTCTATCAGTTTGAAAGCATGATTTTTTCAGATACATAAATATCTTCAAATCCAATTAAATAAACTAGATAGCAATATGGATCTGAAATCAGTTCAGTTTCACCACATAGTAAAAGCCTCTGTAATATATATCATTGCAAAACCTTCAAGGGTCCATTTATAATAAACAAAACAAGTTATAAATTTTGTAACTTGCTCTTAGCAAAATTCATGCTTTCAATCTGATAGAAACATGTTTCATAAATTTTGATTGTAGAGTTGGTATTTAGATCTAGTTTCTAGTGTTTCCTACCCTTTACTTATGTGAGCCAACTATCTTGAAACCATGGTCTAAAAGTTGGAGACAATGAAATATATTGAATTCTATCCCTATCAGTGTTTATGTAAACAAATGTTTGTTAGGGGCGAATGGTAAATCTACACCTAGTAATCATAAAATGCAAGCTAAGAGGAAGTTGTGAAATGTATAACTTGTTTTCTTTATCATAAATGTACCCTTGAGGGTTTTTGCAATGATATATATATATATATATATATATCATATATATATATATATATATATATATATATATATTCCAGAGGCTTTTACTATTTGGGGAAACTGAACTGATTTCAGACCCATATAGCTGTCTAGTTTGTTTAGCTGGATTTGAAGATATTTACATATCTGAAAAATTCATGCTTTCATACAGATAGATACATGTTTCATAAATGCTGATTGTAGAGTTGGTATTTAGATCTAGTTTCTAGTCTTTCCATCCCTTTACTGAGATGAGCTAACTAGCTCAAATCCATGGTCTAAAGTTTTTAGACAACAAAAGAGATATTGAATTCTATCTCTCTCAGCATTTATGTAAACAAAGCTTGTTATGAGCTATTGGAAAAGCTCCATCTAGTGATCATAAAATGCAAGCTTAGAGCAAGTTATGAAATGTATAACATGTTTTGTTTATCATAAATGTACCCTTGAAGGTTTTTGCAATGATATATATTGCAGGGGTTTTTACTATGTCGTAAAACTGAACTGATTTTAGACACATAAAGTTGACTAGTTTGTTTAGCTGGATTTAAAGATATTTATGGATCTGAAAAATTCATGCTTTCAAACTGATAGAAACATGTTTCATTAATGCTGATTATAAATTTGGTATTTAGATCTACTTTCTAGTTTTCCTACCATTTAGTGAGGTGAGCCAACTAGCTTGAAACCATGGTCTAAATTTGGAGACAATGAAAGAGATATTGAATTCTGTCTCTCTCAGCGTTTATATAAACAAAAGCTTGTTAGGAGCTATTGGTAAGTTTCATCTAGTGATTATATATATATATATATATATATATATATATATATATATATATATATTATATATATATATATATATATATATATATATATATATATATAAGTCATCAAACTGCATATATGTGTAATTAAAGGTGGAATAGAAATACCTAAATACAAACATATTTGTATATGAAGTATTATCCAGATGTATTCATACATAATTTATTATAGTAAAAATATATTCAATGTTTCTGCCAGGTCACACTGACAATCAACGGGCTAATAAATATTATAAAAAAATGTAAACATTGTTGTAAACTTTGACGTATGAATGTACTTATAGAAAATTGATAGAAATAATAAATATCAAAAATTATTTACATCAATGATTTTTAAAAAAAACCTTCCAAGTACAAAATAATTTGTGTGCATAATCACATTTAACTGTAAATCTAATGTTTTTGGAAACTCAATCTCTTCTCTAATCTTTCATTGTTGGAGAGTGTCACATCTCAAAAAATATTCTGTTACCTGCATTCATAGCACCTAAAGATAGAGCTGTTAATGATGAATCCTTCATGACTGCATTAACATATTAATTGTTTCTAGCACTGCTGCTATGATTGCTCATACCTACAAAAGAAACTTTCTATATGCCAAATTAAATTTTATAAACTCCATGAGCCTCATTAGGGAATGAGTTTTATGATGTGGATAAATATTATTAATTCATTGATAAATAGTATATGGTATCTTTATATTGTAATGCAAATTATTTTTTATCTCATAATATTCAATTTTAGGTTTTGTCATTGCTAAGTTTAAAAATTTGCAAGTTAATGCACCTAAATGGCACCCATCATCATCAAAATTAATTCTTCATTGTTTTTTTTTCTAAAACCAGGATACTCTGTAAATGTGATAATCACTAACAGTGAAAGATCAGAAAAGCCAAAGAGATCTTTGAAAGAACAGATTTTGTCAAAAAACTATAGTAATAAATGAAAATTATCTTCTATTTGGATTTCTTTTTCTTTAAAAAAGTCATTAATGCAAATAATTTCTCATATTTATAATTTCTATCTGTTTTCTATTAATATAATGATCATTATTATTATACATCTATATTTATGGCACATCTACAACTTTTTACATAATATTTATTTCCCAGATAGTGTCCATATTAAAGAATATTAGTAACAACAAATGGTCAAAAGCACATTATTAATTCTATATTAATAATTTTGTGTAAAATTGTCAGGTAAAATTATATTCTTGACAATACACACTTATATGTATACCAAACTCTTAAATGCAAGCAAGTAAAAATCTCAATATATATATATATATATATATATATATTGAGATAAATATTAAATATATATATATATATATATATATATATATATGTTTAATTTTTTTTTAATAATCCAGCAAAAATTATATAAATATCAAAATCTAAATAAAATCATTTACTGACTTCTTATGTTTAATAATTTAAAGATAAGACAATATAGAATAACTTGGTTCTTTTTTAAAAAAAGAAAAGAAACAAAGGCAAGTAGATTACATGATCAATAAAATTATTTTTTTAAATTCCTAAAATTAATTTATTCATTATATTAACTACCTTCAACATTGAACCTTATAAGCTACTACAATCAAAACTTCAGAAAGTTGATTAATGAACCAATTGCTAATTCCACAATGCTCTTATTTTAATCGAAGCAATAATCTAGAAAAGAACAAATTATGCATGGCTAGTAAGAAAATATCATGTGGCGGTAGTCACTCGTCATATAACCAGGAGTTCCTGACACGATTATTATTTAAAATTAACAACTTGATGACCTTGCTAACAAAAAAATCGACCATATCTCAACATAGGAAAGACAGTTTATAAAAGAACTCACCAACATAAAGATCAAAATGATGACCGAATTCCATCAGATAAACTAATGCAATGGAATTTTTACTAAAGGCAATGATACTCAAACATTCTCCATATGAACTATAAGATATTGAGTTCAATATACTGGATTATTATCTCATGTTATGCTTCATAATTTTTTTATTATTAGTCTTTCTGATAAATTCATTTCTGTCTTTTGAAAACAGACAGTTGATCCATCCAATCATCAATTAGTCTAGAGAGAAGGGGATACATCAATTATAATTTTATTTTTTATTTAATAATAAAATATAGGTACAGACTCCAGAGCTTGCTTTAATATACGATGTATCTACTGACTTCAAAGATGAGACTTTGTTTTTTTATAATATTAAACATTCACATTTTGACAATTACAATATTTGATGTTAGATATGTTTTTTTTTTATTCAACTGAATTACCTGAATTATTTCGTCTTTTGGCCAATTCATCCCCTAAAATTTTTTACATAAGTATTATATGTAATATATAGGGTATATAAGCATATATAGACACAGGTGTATATATAATAAGCCTGTGTTTCAGTTATAAGTATTATATGTTAAAATGCATTTAAAATAGTATATTTTGTTATAATAAATTTATTTGCCAAAACATCTGCAAAAAAGTGGGAAAATTCAAAATTTCCACTCTTACAATAGACATAAACTCTGCCCTCACATGTTCAGTCATTGTTATTTTACAAGGATGTAAAACATTCAGCATTGGTAGGTGTTGAAGTTCCAAAATGACACAAAAACATATTTATTTGCAAATTTATTATTGTTTTAGATATTGTTTTAAAATAATTTATACTATATTTATTAGATATCAAGAAATATAAATTATTAATAACTTATTTTGACTTGAAATATTTTATTTTCAAAAATATGTTATATTAGCAGATAACATAAATATGGCCTGAAGCAAATAACAAAATTCTAGCTTTAATGTAAGCAACCTACTTGATATTTACAAATAAGAAAAAATCATAAATTTGCCATAAATATTCAAAAAACTTAAACTTTTAAAGCATAATTCATTAGATATTAGAGAAATAAATAATTATTCATTTTTAATGTTTTTAAAAATAATCTGAAACAAAAAAAGATGTTGATTTTGTAAACTGAAAATAATCTTTCTTAAAATGATGATGTATAAACTCTTTGTTTTGATTATGGTCTCATTTTTTTAATATTTACAAAAACAAAATGTGGACATTTAAAATTTATTTCAATAGTAGACAAAAATGTCTATCAAATAGAGTCAAATTTATTATTTTCAGTAATAATCATTGTATAATATATTTTATGTTGATTTGTGAGACAAAGTAAACATCAGAAAATGATAAAATGTAGGAGACATTAGGCTGGATAGTGAAAAGGTTGATTTAATTATTGATTAATTATTATTTGGAATGTATGACTAAACACTTGAATGATTGATCTATTCTATTGTAAATCTATATGATACCAGAATAGAAGGGCTTAGAACTTAAATCAACTCTCAACAAATTACAAAATATAGATGGACAGAGTGGAAATTAATGACCAAATTATTTCATAAAATTTTAGTTAGCAAAGAGTTAATTGTTAAAATATAGTTTTTAATTTTGGGATTGCTAAATTGGAATGGGAAATGACTACTATTTTAGGGATCAAACATATGAATTAGTAAATAATTAATGAATACAACAAAGGATGATTATGCTTATACAATTATTAGTTGAAGTAAACACATTATTTTTGTTATAAAACAATCATGAATGCAAATCATCATCAAAAATAATTTAGTAAACATTAAATATTAAATTAAATTTGTTGTTTACGATTTTAATTGTCTATTTTTCAAGTCATCACACAATATGCAGATCCAATGCACATGTCAGTCACAAAATAATCATGCCTCACAATAGAGTACATGGACATTCTCTTTGAGTTTCAACATAGTGGCATAAAGAGGATCACAAAGAGGTGAAGTAAGGAAAATTATGCAAGTGTGAATTTCATTTTATTCATTCATTAATTTTCATGGGACCATTGCATAAAACTTAGATAAATCATAACTTGCCTTATCATGTTTAATGCTCTACCTTGAAGATTCAATGCAAAAAACCATAATTAAATACACATCTCATAAAAAAAAGATTGTCCCATTACATATGCTTCCAAAATTTATAGAGCTGTTAGAGAATTGCTTTGGAGTATAGTGTGTTTGTTACATATAGTGACCAATGTGTTGGAACACCAACTCAGATGGTTGTCCATCTTGTTGTATTATTATTATGTTTTTCATTGTATTGAGTGTATTTATAGTAATATACAAGTTCTTTTAGTTTTATTTAAAGGAAAATACTCACAAACTTTTAAGCTTATTTAACTGGGTAATATAAATGTGTGTTTTTAAGAAACTGAAACTACTACTACTACTACTACTACTACTACTACTACTACTACTACTACTACTACAACTACTACTACTACTACTACTACTACTACTACTACTATTATTATTATTATTATTATTATTATTATTATTATTATTATTATTATTATTATTATTATTATTATTATTATTATTATTATTATTATTATTATTATTATTATTATTATTATTATTATTATTATTATTATTATTATTATTATTATTATTATTATTATTATTATTATTATTATTATTATTATTATTATTATTATTATTATTATTATTATTATTATTATTATTATTATGCTTTGCATTGATGGAATATATTTATATTAATATACCTGTTATAATGAGAATTGTTATAAGTACATTTCCAGGTAAAAATGTTCTAATTACATATTGTTAAGAGTTCTCAGAAATGCATATTCCAGTATTATTAAAGTGTATGAATGCGAATAGTGGAAAAGTTTTTTATTTGCTTAGTATACAAATTAATGTATCATTTGGAATCAGTGTGAGAATGGAAATAATTTTAAATTCTTATTACACCTGGGGCTCTTTTTACACAGACTTATTTAACATGATTTTGAAGTTACACAATTCCATGTTTCACCAGAAGCGAACTCCGATAATGCGCTATTACTTTAAATAATAAATTTTGCGCACTTACATTATATTGAAAGTAATAGCACATTATTGGAATTCGACTTTCATGTTAGTAATTTCAATATTTTCAGTGCTTTATAATAGTAAGATTTTAAGCAAAAATGAAATTAAAATCATAATTTCCACATTTCATGTATACACACATTAAATTTTACAAGATTTTAATGTAAATTTGTTCAAACATTGTGCATGTTAATTTTGCATTTTAAATCACATTGTTTTTGCTTTTTAAAAAAGAATGTAATCAATTATTAATCATTTAGTGTCCACAAGTTTATTTTTAAAAGGTCAGTAATAGCAGTGGGCACAATTAAATTTGACAATTAAAAATTAAAATCTGATTTTTAATTGTAATTAACATTTTAAAACTTACTTACTGCGATTTGAAATTAATGTGAAATTTGATTTTTAAACGGAATTGAAAATTAAAGAGAAAAATAAGAATTTAATTTTTAGTTGTTGGTTTCATAAACAATTAATAAAATCATTGTCTCAAAGATTAATTACTAATTATATTGTCACCAGAAAACCACTGACACAACATGAGTGTGAAGTTGGTGCTAGTTGTTTGCAAACGAACATGTTTTTCAGCAAATAGCTATAATAATTAAAACGTGTATAAAAAATGTAAATTATTGTACTGTAAATTATGCATAAAAATATATTATTTTGAAAAAAATTAAATATTATAGTTAAAAAGTTTGTCTTGTATCAATTTTTTTTAATTTGAAATTTTTTATTAGTCATATTTTATTTCCTTATTTATTTTGTGCGTGAATTTTAAAGTAATTTTACATTGGTGCTTTGCTTTTATGTGAATTTTGAAAAATCACAGACTGCATCCCCCCTTTTTCAATGTAAGTTACGTCTATTTTTGCATGATTTCGTTCGCACTTGTTTTCTGAGGAACCTGTCTATCGCGTAAAATGAGACCCAGGTGTATATGATATTGTCTCGCAATTCATTTAATATTTGTTTGACTATTTCAGTAGCCAATCTATTTATGTTTATGTGCACATAAAAATGTATGTGGGTTAAATTTTCATTTATGATTGATAATCTATAACATGGTCATTTGTGTATTGATATTATACCCATTGTCAGATATCAGTTGTAGCAATGATGTTGATGGCTCTGGTTGTTCTTCGAATGTTTATTAAGCCCTTCCAGAATTAAGATTGTGGCTTCTTCAGTATTTCCAGATCTTGTAACCAAGTGTCATTTTATTACCATCCATTTGCCCTTTTACTTTTATTAGTGTGGATTTTATGAAAGTACATTTAAGACATGTTCACGTGGAAATTATTTAGCTCGATTTCACATTATTTTCAGGTATATTAATTAATTAAAGTATTGTACTTTTTATTATTTCATCTTTTATATGCCTGAATAGATAACACCTTTTCAACACAGACTTTCAAGAACCTTTCAACTATCAACACTATCTCATACCACCAATACACATGCCCACACAAATGTACAAATGATAAATAATCACCAATATACATATTTCATACAAACCAGCACTCATCAGCGGTCCAGATTATCATCTACCACACATAAATATAAACAGTGTTCAGCTTACATTAATATAACAAATCTTCATACTTTAATGGACAGGCTGCTATCTACTTCAACATCCAACTTCTCACCTATCTATACCATTGAAATCCTGAAGATGGAAGGGCAATATCCCATACTAATACCAATGCAATTGGGCTTTTCATCTTCCAATTTTCAATGGTATAGATGTCTCAAGAGTTGGAGGTTATTGTACATGGAAGCATGTTAATTAAAGTATGAAGATTTGTTGTTTTAATATAAACTGAGCACTGATTATATATATATATATATATATGGTAGATTATAATCTGGATATATATATATATATATGGTAGATTATAATCTGGACCAACTGATGAGTACTGCTTCACATGAAATATGTAATATTGGGTGATTATTTTTTTTTCTATATTTGTGTGGTCATCTATATCAGTGGTATGAGATAGTATGGATAGTTTAATGATGCTTCCATGTTTGTGTTCAAATCCCCTATATTTAGAATTAAGCTACATGTATATAAAAAATGCCTGTATTCGAATATCACACATTAATCCAGCATCCTGCCCATCCTTCTTCTATATATTTAAATTTATAAGATCCTATACATGAGTGATCAGAGTGGTTTAGAATAAATATGGATATACAATAATGGTGACATCAGCATAGGATTTGGGCTTTCCATCTTCAGATTTTCAATAATGTGAATGGATGAAGTGGTGGAGTTTGGAGTAGACCGAAGACTGTTCATTAAATTATGAAAATTCCCTATCTTGATATAAACTAAGCATATATATATATATATATATATATATATATATATATATATATATATATATATATATATATATATATATATATATATATATATATATATATATATATATGAGAGAGAGAAAATAATCAGCACCATCTGATGAGTGCTGGTTCAGCACATTGGTGATTATTTATCTTTTCTACATTTCTTTGGTCATGTGTATTAGTAAATGAGATAATGTGAATAGATGAAGGGTGCTTTCCAAACCACTATAAATAACAGTAACTATTGCTTTCTTTAAAAAATAAATATGGATATATTTTATTCACAAATCATACAAACATCAGAAAAATGTATTGTATCAGGATTTGATTCTTCTGAAGCATGAAGCTGTGCCCTAGATCTTTTAGTAAATAAGTCAGCATGCTTTTTCTAACTCAATCCAAAGTGCAAGGTGAAAATTCCATGTTGCAGTTCATTCAAGCCATTTCTATTTAATCTAATTAATTGCTGATTGTGTTTACAGGCCTGCATAATCCATATATTGAATCCACCATTCAGCCTTGAAAAATATCTATCAACAGCACAAAAATAATAATCAACAACTGTCTATGATAAAAATCTTTTATTATTATTTAATTAATTAAAGGATTAAAGCAATATATGTCCAAATGATCCATCTGCCACATAAATATTACAAATCGATAAGAAAACAAAAATGTGCCCTATATAAATCATAACAATCAAAGATATTAATTAAGCCATTGTTCAAACCCTTTAACTAAGAAATTATTGAGACATTTGAACTCTGAGCACGAACTTTGTATATCAGAAATATGTCAATAAATCATAACACTTAATATTTTTTTTGTATTTTCATCAATATTTTAATGTTTTCTTCTTCCTTCTCTTTCTTTCTCTCCTCTTCTTCTTCAACTTTTTGTTTTTCTTCTTCTTGGTATTATTATTATTATTATTATTATTATTATTATTATTATTATTATTATTATTATTATTATTATTATTATTATTATTATTATTATTATTATTATTATTATTATTATTATTATTATTATTATTATTATTATTATTATTATTATTATTATTATTATTATTATTATTATTATTTTTATTATTATTATTATTATTATTATTATTATTATTATTATTATTATTATTATTATTATTATTATTACTACTACTACTACTACTACTACTACTACTATTATTACTACTACTACTACTACTACTACTACTACTACTACTACTACTACTACTACTACTACTACTACTACTACTACTACTACTAATGTTGTTGTTGTACATATTCCTAGTTTTACTATTTGTTTTTTTTATTTATAGGTTGTCATAATAATGAATATGTATATGTTATACATTTATTGTTGAGCAATCAGGTATTAAATGTGGGAATATATATTGCTTCTTTACGAACTCAATAGGTTTTTTTTAATATAATAATACTCATTTTAAATATGTATAAATAGTTAGCTCTCTCCATCCCTAATCCTGCCTTTAATGTTTTAATTATATTTGGAAAAAAATGTTTCTATTAAATGTTTTTTTTTTTGTTTATGTAGATTGATCTTCGAACAATCCAGAATATTAAACATATTTGAAACCCTAGAAAAAGTGAAATTAATTTAAATATTATTGGGAAACACAAATATTTATTAAATGTTTTCCCTAACCAAAAGTGAGTTAGGATTTATATTTATATATTTAGTTAATGTCACATGCACTTTTAACAGAATTATTTGATGGCTATGTATTGTGGATTATGTATATTCAACATTAGTATGCTTGCATATGTTTATAAATATAGTCATTAGGTAGATTTCAATTATATATATATATATATATATATATATATATTAATTTTACTCTCATATTATGCTAAGAGGAATGACCATATCGAATGAGTGTCAAACTCACATGCCAATGCAGTATGTTGGTTTATACTTTTTTATTAAGAAAATTCAAAATCAATTTACAGTGTGAATCACTTTAGATATATTTACCATTGATTATAGTTCTATACCTTGGCTAGAATTATCTAAATTAATAACTCTTTATCAAATGGTAACAATTGTTTCCAGGTCTCTATATTGTAAGGAATGGAAAATCCACCCTTTCTTTTGAAGTGCCATTATAGTTTGTTTTTTTTTTAAAAAAATCTCAATAATTTACATTTTTCATAAGGATTGGTGTATGGGTTGTTATTGTTGTTAGTTGTTGCTATTGGTATTTGTTTCATTTTTGTTTATTTATTGTTGGCATATGCTTTAGTTGAGTGATGGTGTGATTTTGATAGCAATGGTGACATATATAAATTCACGTATGTATGTATATATAATTAAATGTAATGAATAACATCTAAATTGCTAGTTATAATTAAATTATATTTTTATTTTTGGTAATTATTTGGGTTACAATATTATTGTTTGTTATTTATTTATTTATTTGGTCAACTGTAAAAATAAATTTTTATGTTATACTTTTTGTGTGTTATTATTATTATAATTTTTTTTTCATCTTAATATTTTAAAATCAGCAATCAGCAGTATTAACGATTTTTAAGTCAGTGTGTGAGTTATAACAATAGAAAAAAGATTACTATATTGTAAAAAAATTTCCCTTCTTCCCTCTTTTACAACCTGTATATACCTATATTTGCACTTATATGTATGCACCTATATATATATATATATATATATATATATATATATATATGTGCATACATATACGTTTAGCCTAGCAAAATTATATATATATATATATATATATAATTTTGCTAGGCAAACGTATTATACTGTTTTATTTATCAAATTAATGTAGAAGATTCCCGACACATATTTATGGACATCATGAGGATTCCAAGCACCAATTTTATGTTAAATAAGAATTACAAGAGGGGAGATACTACTAATAAACAGCCACCATCTTTAATAAAATGTGAGAGATTTAACTCTTAACTAGATCAGGCTCAGGGAGAGTGGCATTATGGCCAGGAGTAGATATAAATGGGAACAAACTTTTTTTTTTAATATAATAAAAATAATCAAAAAAATAATCCAACAACAAATTTCTACACATTATTTCATTATCACTAACATTTATTAAGAGTTATACTAGACATCAAGTATTGTTAATCAAACATAAAAAGAATAATTTAACTTAAAACTACAGCTCTGGCATTTTGACTTATATACACATATACGCACACACTTTCAAATACATGTATAATACACAGATGGTTTAAAAGTTGCAGATAGACAAAAAGGGATCTCTATTCCAATATTTTTTTTATTTTCTTCTAAACTTTGTTGGAGACAACTCATAGAGTTTAAATGTTGTCTCAATCACTAATAGCTATAATGGGTTTATGCACTTTAAACAAAAACAATTTCTTTATAAAATTTCTTATGGAGTTCTTCTATGTAAATCTCTAAAGTTGGCAATTGATTTCTTTCCATTTTATTCATTTTTAAACAATAATTAAATATGTAAAGTTTATATTACCTGCATGTCCCCAGGGAGTTTGCGATCCATCTTGAGGTTTTTCTTTCTTGATTCTAGTTAGGGTCTCCATTGTAAAATATTTTTAGTTCTGATCTTGGCAGTTACTTAAAATCCAGAGATGCTTTTCTTGTCAAATATAGCAGCATACAGAGTGTTGTAGCTTGGGCTTCAGCCCAATACATTGGGCTTTTACCCCAATATTTCTATTTCTTTCACCATTAAAATTAACTAATTATAAAATTAACTTTGCTGAGCTGATGATCCCGCTATGTTGATCATCAATTTATGCAGGGTCAAGAGAGAGAGCATTATCGGTTCTTTTCTTTCATAACTTGCTTCATTTGTTCTAGAAGTTTCACTCATTTTCCATTTCCTGTCACTGATTTTTGCCCAACTGGATTTTGATCAAGGTGTGAAAGTTTTTAACACCTTCAGCCGTTCTTGTTTAAAATCATTTCTTTCTAAATATTTCTAAACTTTTAGAATATAACTGAAGGAAAACCTCACTTTCTCCATCCACAACATTTAAACCATTCATACATACATCTATAACATGCACATATATATTATTTCAAAATGATAGAGCCTCCCCCTTTTTCTGAGCTATATACATATTTTATATAACCACCACCACATAATATAATAATTAATCTATATACCCAATTATCTATATATAATGACCACCACTTATCATGCTAGTTGTGACCCAGTTTGAATCTGTTCTGTCACAATATAAACACAAAAAATAATTTTCATAAAACAGAAAAGAAAGAAATCATAACTTCATTTTGTCTATTTCACAAATTCTTCTTTAGGATATCAATATAATAACTACTGGACCAATATATAACATCAAATTGATTGGCCAAGTGAAATTTACTATCCAAGGACAATTTCTGCATTTTGCCTCTCTTATTTCACTATTGGAATATAGTAAAATATGGAGTTTAACCCTTTCAACGATTATTATTTAATTGGCCGAATGAGTTAAAAATCAAAACTTGTAATTGGCCAACTCACAACTTTAACAAAATCTATTGTTAAAATAGATCACTTTTAATAATATAAATATGTTAGTTTCATTTTTAAAAAGTATATTACTGAATTCTCAGATTATGAAAGCAAACGAAAGTCTTTTCAAAAATAAAATTTGATTTATAATTTAAAAAATATTCAATTGCGGTGAAATAAAAGTAACCGCTATTCAACCAACCAAAAAAGATTGCTAACACAATCTTTTTTTTTTTCACTTTAACGTTACGATCAATATGTAGCAATAAATAAATAATTCTTGGTAATATCTTAACTATTTTTCTAAAATAATTTGATTTTTAGTATTATTTTATCAATAATAATTTGTAATTCAATTCAAATATTGTTTAAAATGTTGTAAACATTCGTTTATCATTTTCGTAATAAAAATCAAAATGAACGTAACTTTTTACTTTTTGGCAGCCATTTCCCTTTCTGACAGAAGTGGGACAGCCAATAAGATTCAAGAAAAGTTGGTGAGGTGGTGGTGCTTTGGTTTTGTTTGACATATATGGTCATTTTTATTGATTTTTTACTTGTAAAATAACTCTGAAGAGGGCACCATCTTACAGAACTTTTGATTTTCTTTCGAATGACATATCATATGTATACGTGCGATAAAAAGTAGCCGATTTAGAGTGACATCAAATCTTCTCGTTTTTAGACGAGTCATGCATTTTAAGCGTTAACACCAAACCCATGTTTGTAAGCAAACCTTAAAAAAATGCTATTTTTTTAACTTTTAAGTTTCTTTTAATGATCCTAAGCTAAATATCCACATCGATTTATTTATACAGCTGAATATAAAAAAATGCCAAGAATTAATCGCTTCAACAAAAGAAAATTCTATAAATTCACATGTTGCTAATATATATATATATATATATATATTAGCAATATATATATATATATTGAAATATACTTTAATATATATATATATATATATATATATTAAAGTTATTTCAATCTACCCCAGGAAAGACAAAACCAAAGAAAAATGCCTTAAATAATTGGTGAACTGTAAAATTAAAAAACAGTAAAGAAAATTAAATGGGGTAAATAAAATGTGGTAATTTTTTTGTTTTTATTTATTTATTTTCTTTTTGTAAAATTGAATTTAAAGTTGGGTATTTATGTGTCTATAAACAAGTTGAGATTTGATCTGTCATTATGTATTAAAATATGTTAAATATAAAAAAAAATATTAATTGTAGAGATTATACTTAGTGACTAACAAAATTCCTTGTGATGATATAAATATATTATGTATATATGTGTATATGTGTAAACACCAGATAATAAATAAGTGTACTGCATTGAATTGAAGAATAAATAAAGCATTATTTTTTGCATGGAATCGTTTATATAAATTTACAACATAATAAATTTATGTCTCAAAGTTTTATCAATTTTTTTAATAAGTTTTCTTAATCATTTGATTATTATAGTCTTATTATCAGATGTGTTTTAAGAGGTTGAATCAGGTTGTAAATATTCAATGTATAAATTGTAAGTTGACATTCTCATATGCGTAATTTATGAGTTATTTTGATGTTTATATTGTACAGAGGTACATCATTATCGAATTGTAATATTATTTAAAAGTAGTCATATTTCATAAATCTCTTTTTTTTTAAAAAAATAAAGTGGAAAAATAAAAGTTAAAAGTTGAAGGAACAGAAAATTTAAAAATAAAAAGTAGGGTAGAGGGGTTATTGTTAAAGAAAAAAAATTGATAATTAACGCTTTTAAAGAGGGTAAGATTTTTTTTAAAAAAAATGAAATAAAAATGATTTAATATTATTTTGATTAGTTTGTAATAAAAATAATAAAGAAAAATTTGTTTTGTTTTATAATAAAACAATTAAATGTGTGCATAAAAGTTTTGAAGAGAAAAAAATTAAAAGCTTAATCAGAGTGAAGTAAAAGACAGTAATTTCATGAGATAATAAATGCTGGACATAACAAAAGTTTTTCATTGTTGAGACAGTTTAAAAATTTTCAACATTGCATTATTATTTATGATATTTAAAAAAAAAATATTTTAAAACATTTTTTAAAACTACTGAATCAAAAATTATATAAATTGTTATATTTACCAAAACGATGCACTGTTAAATTTACCGTATTGTACAATCAGCTGGAGCCCTACTGTGATAACATCAGCAGATAATTCAGAGAGCTAGCTATGTTCAGGTAAAGCCTATAAAGTAGTGGAGTGGTTATGCTGAAAATTCATGGAGGTTATATAACATCATGAATTCAAGGAAGATTTACTGGAGGTTAGCACTAACTGGTCATAGATAACATTTACAGAAACTACATTGTGCTGTTAGTACATCATTTCAAATTTCCAAATCCTAGGCAACTTTTAAATTTAGTTTCTCTAATTCTTCATTTTCTTTTTTAAAATACAAGTCTATGGTAAATAAATTAAAACTTTAAACTTTACAAGTAATATCTGGGAAATACAAGTGATATCGGCTTCTGTGTTTAACTTTATTTAAAGATGTTGTGTGTATCTATGTGTGAATTTTAATCTAATATGTCATGTATATTTTATTTATTAAAATGTATTAAAATATTTATTTAAAATGAAAAAAATCTGTGTTTAAATTATAAAGCAAAATGACTGTTTTTTTTTTTTTTTAATTTTTTAACTGTCATATAAATATTTATGTTTATATATAAATACACCCAGTTATGCTGAAATAATATTTTAATAAAGTGAGAATGGAAAGATTTAATTATTATTGAGAAATAGTTAAATTAACACTTAAAGAATAAGGATTTGTTTTGTTAAAGACACCAAAGTTTAATGTACGGTAAATCATCATTATTATTTAAAGTAGAATGTTTAGATTGGTCACAGATTTCTTTTCTTTTAAAGCAGCTGCTATTCAATGAGATAGATGGGGAATCAAGTACTAGTGTCATTGCTGATCTGATAAACATGTTAAATACTATGTGATTAACTGGCACCTAAAGGGTTTACCTTAAAATAAATAAAGTGTTTATTTGGTCAGTATCTGTCCAGTAGCCAAGTGTTTATATTATTGGTAGTTTGCTTCCAATGATATTCTGCAATCCACCTGAGGACCAAGCAGCTTCAAAGATTGGGTAGTTTAGCAAGAGCAGAAGAGTATTTTAAGATTCTTATTTGTCATTATTATTTAAGATAAAGAAGGTGGGTGGTTCAATATATATATATATATATATTGTAACGTTTTTCGTATTACTAGGCCACTATACGTCTCAAATTTATATTTGAGCGTGAGTTGATCAAGCTGTATCAAAAGAAAAAAGAAAGTTGTATTTCTATTCTAAAAACACAGCTATTTTTCCTGATCAACTTCAGCCTATTAATTGTTACGATTTGTGCTATTGACAAAATCAACTTTTAATTTTATTTACTATGGGCGCCAGAATTCCTAAGAATCCGCTGAAATATGTCGCCAGCACCTCTCGCAAGTTGTAAAACAAAAAAAAATAAAAAGATTTTTATTATATATATATTTTTTTAAGGGGCGGTAATTCTACCGTAATGAGAATTAATGATTTTTACGATTATTAGTCCTGGGCGTATTGAAACATATTGGCAAAGGTAACTTACGTTTAAATCTTATTACACTAAAAATAAATTTAATAATAAAAAATAATAACTATTATTAATAACGCACAAATGAGAATTGATATTAGAAATATTTTTAATTTTGACAAACTAAAATACTTCATATTAAGTAGCTAATTAATACCTTGGAGAGAACACATTTAATTCAGATGGGAAATATCCAGAAAATATAAATATCAGTTAAAATAAACAAAAAGTTCTTGGTTAAATAAGAGTCTCTCATATAGAAAAATTAAAGTCACTATCGGGATTCTTTTATACGTATATTTTTACGAGTAGTTTTAAATAGTTAACTTTGTCACAATCAGGATAATTATTCTTACCGGTAAGTTTCATGAATTCAGTAGTAGATAACTATGCATAGTTTTTTGGTTATTGCTTGATCTTGTGGTCCATTTCCCCAGTCGGTCTCGAAGGCTTTTCCTGGTGTACATCATTAGGTCCGATGTCTTCAGGAGCTCCGGTTCACTGCGACATGCCGAATTCCTTCAGCGAAGAGCGATCTTGGATCTATTAATGTTATCCAAGACCAACTAGAGAAACAAAACGAACAAGACGTTCCTTCAACCGGATCCCTCCTTTTTATATCCAGTTTTCAGGACTTCTGCGCATGCTAGTACCATGCCTTTTTAATCTTATCCAGTCTTTATAAATTTTATGTAATAAAGTCTTTATTTTCTTCAAGTTTTCGGCCATCTTTAATTAATTTGAGTATTTCTACTTTCAGCTTATCTTTTTTTTACTTGCTTTTGGAATTCTTTTGTTCTCTCCAATTACTGTTATTACTAATCACATAAAAAAAAAATAAGAAGAATAATTCAACCCTCATTGTACGTTTTTTTTTTTAAAAAAAAAAATTACTCAACAAAATTTTAAATCCACTTTATCTTTTAGTTTTTTTTTTTACCCAATGCCAATATATTTGCAACGTATATAAATAAACGTTACAATATATATATATATATATATATATATATATTGCTTGTCTCTAAAAATGGTATAATATAGTTTATAAACATGTATGTTTTGTGGTATATATTTAGTAAAGCACAAGTCAACAAAGTCATAAATGGAATATTGAATTTGGCAAACAAAGATAGATGCCTTACTTAAATAATAAATGTATAATATTTGGTGTTCTTGATAAAAAAAAATACATAGACATAGCATGGTGGGAAATAATTCTTAGTATTTTCTTTGTTGTTGCCTTTTAAATGATACAGACTTAAGAAACACATCTATGATTTTAAATTATTAATTCAACAAGCTATTATCAGTTTACCAGCCCCCCCCCCCCCCTCTCTCTCTCTCTCTATATATATATATATATATATATATATATATATATATATATATATATATATATATATATATATATATATATATATATATATATATATATATATATATATATATAAGCCAGCATTAATTGGGCCATTAAATCATATATAATCTTATTCATAAATATGGGATGGATCCAACAAAAATTACCTTTGTTTCCAATCTATATTTAGTAAATAATCAAATTGTTAGTTAAGTTAATCCTGAGAATTAATCACTCAACATGCCTTAGTTAATGCTTTTTATAATCCACATTTATTTTGTATATGACTAGCCAAAGTAACAATATAAGTAGTGATTAAAGCACATTTACACATGTGTAATATATTTTCTGTAGTATAAATAATTTATTAATAATTACTTTATAAATTAGTAATTTATTCAAATAAAGTTAAACATCATAACCTATTTCATTGGTTGGGTTTATTTATATTTTATTATATTTATACTTGAAAAAAAAGTAATCAAAACATGAGATACATGATGGTGGAAATAGATTGTCCATTTCAGTTAACCCACAATTATTGGGGTGATTCCATTTCTATTTATATGTATACTACATTTTATTACATTTGGTATCCCACCTGGAGCTTTTTATTACATTTGTTGCCACCAATTATGAGGGCAATAGAATGTTCCATTACATCTTGGCATCTTGCAACATGCAACTTGATTATATGTTTGGTGGTTGTGAGGTATAATATTGCCACATGTGAGCTTGATTAATTAATTGGTTAGTGGTTGTGGGCATTCTATTACAATATAAAGACACCCCAGAGCAAGCAAATATCTCTTTCAATTCCGGGCAACTCAATAAACAAATAGGTATTTCCCTTTTTTGTTTATATTTTTTTCTGAGTTTTATATGCTTATATAAAGTAATTATCAATACTTATTTTCTACTCTATGGTGATAATGAATTTCTGAGTATTAATTCTCTAAGCTAATAAGTATTTACTTATCTTTCAAATACCATCTTTTAATAGGCAATCTCTTCATTACTATAATCTAGCATTGCAATGACTTGTTTTGCATATTACAAGCATTGTGAAATACTTTTCCAGTTTTCTGTTTATTCCAAATGTTTATAATATGTGAATGTCATGACCTGAGGTTCATTGGTGATTGTATCTCAGAGTATTTGCAGTTAAAGTCTGTAAGATGAGTCCTTCCTTTTATACCAGTCTTTAATTATGCATTTAGTAATACATCCAAGCCGTATTAAGATATTCACCTAGAGATTATGGAATTATGTCAAAACATAACCACATCCATGTCTTACACACTTAATGCACCAAATATTGTGAGAATAGATATAATCATATTACTAATATTTGATAAATTTAAAACCATAATAAAGCCCATTTAATTCTGATTGCAACAAAGTTATAAAAGCAATTAAAAAAGCATTATAATTCATGTTGTAGCTGTTTAGCTTCATCTTGTGTTTTGTTACATAGGTCTGAAATCACTTTTACATAGGTGGTAACTCTTGGTAGGACCTTGGGTTCAAACCTATACCAAGCACTTTAAATTATTATTATAATTAGTGAATATATATATATATATATATATAGCTAGTAGCAGGATCTTTATATATATATATATATATATATATATATATATAAAGATCCTGCTACTAGCTCTAAACAAGCTTATTTTTTATGATAAATGCTACAAGAAAAAATACATGAAGCTTTTATCTATGATGGTCCCCATCCCCAGACCGGTTTCGAGCTATGGCAGGCTCTTTATATATTACATATTGGTAATACAAGCTATATAGGTCATGTGATATATGGCTGATTTTTAATATATATATATATATTTGTGCATTATTCACAGCAGTTAATATTTATATTTTATATTAAGAGTCTCTTGTATTTCCCTAAGTGGGATATAAGAGAAAAAACTATATACATATTACCATAAGGTGCTATAGTCATGTAGAAATTATCATGGGGATATAACTAATGAAGTCCGACCTGTGGTAATATATATATATATATATATATGGATAGACACACATGTGAGTTAGTAGTCATTGCTTAGTTTTTAGGATTAATTTTTGCTGGTCATGTGTACATTATACTTATATATATATATATATATATATATATATAAGTATAATGTACACATATATATATATATATATATATATATATATTATATACAACTTATGCCTGTGAAGAGTGTTTTTCAATCCAAATATTGGCATTGCTGTTAGGGGTTATATTCATTTTTAATAGTATTTTTTGTGTGTGTTTTTAAAATATGTGGTAAAATAGAGCATTTAATTATTCCTAAGATTTTATGATGGGTAAAAATAGATAAAATTGAAAATATGCTGTGATTGTCTTAAATAAAAACAGATCGAAATTGTACATGAGTAAAAAATAATCTGATGTGTAGCTTACTAAATTATTACCATTGGACATCTAAATTTGATAGTATTACATATGCAAGTGCATGTAGACATAACTGATATAAACTTAAAATTATTGATCATTTAAAATATGTATATCTTATATCAGAAGTCACTAAACTTCTGCCAAACTATCTGTAAACTAATACAAAACCATCAATAAATGAAAAATACAAACATTTATATTAGTTGATAAATAGCTCTCTATGGGGTTACATTAACATCCAGTTTAATTACACTAACTTTAGAGTCATTATTATTAATTATATTTGTATAGACAAAAAAAGAGACAAATATAAATAGGAGTATAATGAATAAGTATTTTTTTTAAAGATTCTTAATAACTCATTAGTTTACTAAACCCATAATATTATTTATATAAAATTTTGTCCTATATATATATCAAGTTAACGTGATTATAACTTGTTTTTGTTTTTCATATATATATATATATATATATATATATATATATATATATATATATATATATATATATTGCATAAATGAATTTAGTTATTTCAACATTATATTTTATAACTTTATAATGTTTTAAATTCAAAATTAGTTATAGTTAGATTACTTTACCTGGTCCATACATCATTCTTGGACGTTTTGATAGCTACAAATATATATATATATATATATTAGATTAAATATTTACCTTAAATATATATATATAAAATGAAAAAATATCCGGTTACATACCTATAGAATTTATTGAATATATATATATATATATATATATATATATATATATATATATACGAAGACTTTCACAGGTTGCATATATAAAAGACATACCTTGCGGGTTCATCCATGTTAAAATATTTTATTTATTGATATACTGACGTTTCACCTTGGTCACACAAGTCATCCACTGGGTGATAAAAAGGTTGAAAGACGGTTGTAGAGGCGCTACAATCACTGATTTGAAAAAAAAATGTTAAAGTTCCAGCAATAGCAAAAATGTTAAATTAAGACTGTTTTTTAAAGAAATCTTTCCAAATAGGATGACGTTTGCATGTATCATCTTACTTTTTGATACAATCTGGCCTTTTAAGTATCTCAATGGCTTCTCTAATTTTGCACTGGTATGTATTATCACATCTGGATATGTTCCTGGTACTAGAAAAATTCACTTTATGATATGAATCAATAGTATGGAGTAAGAGTGCTGTTGATGATGAGTGTTGTTTAACTGCATTAGCATGCTCATCTCTCCTAACATTGATGTGATGATTACTCAAACCTATGTAAGAAGCTTTACAATTTTCACATTAGATTTGATAAACAGCATGAGATTCAAGAGGGATTGAAGCCTTAAGCTTGTTTATTATATTGCTGATATTTAAAACGCTGTATTTATAATATAGCGTTTTAAAATACGTCTCGGATACTATCTGTAGTTTTTTACATATGAAACACAAATTCTATTAGCTGTTTTATCATCTTTTCGTTTTTTATTTTGTCCATTTTGGGCTTGATATAATGTTTTTTTAATAAATTTATAATTATAACTATTTGCTAATAAATCACTATTAATATGATCTTTTTTCTTCAGATGTGACTTCTCTGAAAGGTTATTTCCTCTATTTAAGAAAGTTTTGGCTACGAAAACTATCTGAGTTGGGTGATGATGAGAATGGACATGTAAATATCTGTCCGTGTGTGTATTATTTCTGTAAATTGAAAAAGATAAACTATTTGTTGTTCTGGTGACTAGAACATCAAGAAAAGGGAGTTTACCACCAGACTCTGTTTCCATTGTAAATTTAATATGACGATGCATATTATTTAAATGCAAATGAAAATCATCTAATTTATTTTTTTTCCATTTTGCCATATGAAAAAAGTGTCATTTATGTATCTGAGCCAAATGAGGGTTTATAAAGAGGATGATTCTAAAGCAAGAGTTTTTATATTTTCCATGAATAAATCAGCTATTAGTCCTGAGCTAGGTGAGCCTATAGGAGTACCAAAAACTTGTCTGTAATGCTGTTCATTATAAATAAAATGTCTGTTCAAGAGACAATGTTTAAACAAAGCAATAATATGGTTCAGCAAAGTGCAACGTTGTGAAATTACATTTAAAGCTTCATCAATTGGTGTGTTTGTAAACAAATACACGACATCAAAACTGACCAGAATGTCATTAGCATTAATTTTTATTTTTTTTAAAACAGAAATAAAATAAAAAGAGTTTTTAATATGTGATTTAATAGATGGGATTAAAGGTTTAATGAAATCCGATAAATTTCTAGCTAAAATATGAGTTGGAGATCCTATTGCACTTACTATTGTATGAAGGAGGATATCTGGTTTGTGAATTTTTGGAAGTCCATAAAGGCTATTATTAATAAATGGCCTATTGAAACCGAGATAAATCTGAAATAATCCCTAGTGAAAAATCATGGGTCTGTCCAAAATTTTATAAACTTTCAAAAATGCACGAACCCAGATACTCCTCTTTGTCCAATAGTAAACGCAATAGGATCTCTAACTCATATTTTAGCTAGATATTTGTCAAATTTCATTTAAACCTACAATGCCATCTATTAAATCACATATTAAAAACTATTTTCATTTTATTTCTGTTTTTAAAAAATTTAAAATGAATGCTAAAGACATTCTGGTCAGTTTGGATGTCCTGTCTTTGTTTATAAATGTGCCAATTGATGAAGCTTTAAATGTAATTTCACAATGTTGCGATTTGCCAAACCATAATATTTCTTTGATTAAACATTGTCTCTTGAACACAATTTTGTATATAATGGACAGCATTACAGACAAGTTTTTGGTACTCCTATGGGTTCACCTATCTCAGGAGTAATAGATCAATTATTCATGAAAAAATATAGAAAATCTTGCTTTAGAATCATCCACTTTAAAACCCCTCATTTGTCTAGATACATAGATGACACTTTTGGCATATAGCAACATGGAAAAATAAATTAGATGAATTTTTCTTACATTTACATAATATGCATCCCCATATTGAATTTACAATAGAGACAGAGTCTGATGGAAAACTCCCTTTTCTTGATGTTCTATTCACCAGAACACCAAATAGTTTATCTTTTTTTAATGTACAGAAAGAATACACACATGGAGAGATTTTTTACATTTCCATTCTCATCATCACCCAACTCAGGTATTTTCTGTAGTTAAAAACCTTTTAAATAGATCAATTAACCTTTCAGATAAGTTACACCTGAAAAAAGAAATAAATCATATTAATAGTGTTTAATTAGCAAATAATATTTCATTAGCAAATATTTATAATTATAAATTTAATAAAATAGCCTTATTTCAAGCCAAAAATGGACAAAATATGAAACAAAAAGATGATAAATCAGCTATTAGGATTTGTGTTCCATATGTAAAAGAGAATACAGTGAGTATTAGATGTATATTAAAATTCCAGAATATAAATACAGCGTTTTCTACTCATCAAAATATCGGCAATATATAACCAAGCCTAAGGATTCAATCCCTCTTGAGTCTCATGATGTATATTAAATCTCATGTGACAATTGTAAAGCTTCTTACATAGGTATGAGTAATCATTACATCAGTGTTAGGAGAGATGAGCATGCTAATACAGTTTAACAACACTCATCAGCAGCAGCATTCTCACTCTGTACTATGGATTCAGGTCAGAACATTGATTTTTCTAGTGATCATATCCAAATGTGATGTTCTATACCAGTGCAAAATTAAAGAAACCATTGAGATACTTAAAAGATCAGATTGTATCAATAAGCAAAATGATACATGTAAACTTCCTCCTATTTGGAAATATTTTTTTAAACCAATCTTAATTTAACATTTTTGCTATTGGTGTTTTTTTAACAGTTTTTTCAAATCAATTACTGTAGTGCCTCTACAGCTGTCTTTCTACCTTTTATCACCCAGTGGATGACTTGTGTGACCAAATTGAAATGTTGGTATATCAATATTTAAAATATTTTAACACAGATGAACCGGCAATATATATATATATACAACCGGATTAATATCCGATTCAAGGGTTTTACTGTCAAAATTACAATTTTTTAATTTCGTTAAGTCTCTGAAGTTAAAAAAGATTTTAATTGTTTAAAAAGAGTATGTGTATTAATACACCTACTTGTTTGTGTTTAAAATGTTTTTATTATTCATTATAAAAAATTGATTTTAAAATAGTTTTCTGATACCACTTGTTTTTTTTATAAATTAATTTGATTAAAAAGAGGCAAGCTTGCTAATTAGATTCCTGTTGCTTTTGTATTAATCATTTTAAAGTTCAGTCTAAAAGTGGAGATTTAATTGAGTTGTTGTTGCTGTTTTTTGATAATCTCTGGGCAGAATTCTTAGATTAGATTGAGCTGGAGATTAATACTTGCCCTGCCTTAGGCATCGAATTGAACAACAGGAAAGGTTTTTGCACAAAATGTATCCTGGTATAAAAGACCCGCAAATTTTGGCACAATAGTTGTTACTTATTCTTAACTTGACAAGCTGTTTCTCAAGTGAAAGTCTGTATTTTTTACACACTTTGATTGCAGCCTGTTGTGATCCAGAGTTTTGGTAGTGGTTCGGACATTTAAATTCATCAAAAAATTCACAGTTCTTAAAATCCTTTTTGCTTTCATCAAGATGTTGAATATTGTATGTGTTGTCATCACCAAAATGGCATGTTAACTTAACCAAGGATGGATCCCTAACTTACAAATCTGCTCCAGTCATGCCATGAACATCTAGAAAAAAACAAAACCTCTATACCTCTATTTTGCCATTGTCAAAGACCTGAAAATGAACTAAAAAATAATGTGCACTCTACATGAACTTGTTCTACCATAAGCTAACTATTTTTTTATTCTTTCCAGGATGAATATCTTTTAATTAAATCTCCTCTCAATCTACTTATAAATATGTATTCCTAAACAATATTTAGCCTCCTAATTAATATTTGTTGTGTTTTATTGTACATTGTAGTGTGTCTTGGAATCTTAGTTTTAAGATTCTAAGTTTGCTTTCAATTTTTGTTTATTGGAGAGTGACGAGTGAGTTTTTATATTTTTATGGATAACTTTTATAAATGCTTTAGCAGTCATGTATATTTTAAATTTTTATCTGTAATTATTTTAGTAGACAATAATTGATTTTATATATTGTGTTTGCATTTTTGCATACCACCAAAAATCTTTTGGCTGGTGACTTTATTGTCCTAGTTTTCTGCATGTGGGGAATTCGTTTCTTTGTTTCTTATATCTCTGAAAGCGGAAACTAGAATTGTTTTTTTTTTTTTTTTGTAATTTTATAAGTCACCAGCAGGAAGATAATATTTATCTTTTTTTTAAAATTACAGGAGAGAGAATGTTTTATTCTGCTAAAGTATTTAAAACTTTAATATTTTTGTACTCATGTGCACTCTCCGATAGAATTATTTTGTCTTAACGTGTAGCTTTAAATTTACCAGAGTGTGTCCTCAGAACTTGTTTCATACATTTATTTCTTAATTATAATTATTTGTAATTCATTTTCTTTAATTTCTGGGGAAGACTTAACTTGTTTTCTAATGATTTACTTGTTTCCTATTGAGACCTTTAATTATGATTCTTATAGTAATTTTTGACAATCATTTGGTTGAGATTCGCCAGTTTTAATTGTTTGTTTTCGTTTCATTTTAAATTATATTTTTCAGTTGTTCTTGAAGTAAATCAATAATCTTTATTTTAAATGTAATAATAGGTGCAGCTTTTACTGGCATATGACATTTGTGGTCCTGACACATTTTTCGGGCTTCGAAAAGCTCGCTGGCACCGGTTTTGTTTATTTATTTCAAGAATTTATTGTTTAAGTATCTGAATGGGAAAACCAATGTTTGGGTGAATCATCTGCTGAATGAAATTTGCTTTCTCCCTTTTATAATTCATTATTAGAAGATCAGTAGATCAGCCAGAGCATTGCATTTAGTCTTTCTGGTACATGCCTGAGTTAATCCGATTTGTTAACTTATACACTTTTCTTATAAGTCTTCTCTTAATAAAATTTTAAAATTTGTTTAAACTTAATTTGGCTGATGTTTGTCTTAGTGCTTTTGTTGTTCAATTGTTTAAACAATTCTAAGAACTCTTGTTTCTCCCTGAGTTTAGTCTGTGCAAACCATCATCATCCATTCTGATCACAGTTAATATTTTTTTCCAAATACATAGTGATCTGGTGGCGCCCTCTGTGATCTGAAGAGATTGAGTGCCTGGTACTATATATATATATATATATATATATATATATATATATATATATATATATATATATATATATATAACTTTGGGTTTAATAAAGTAAAATGTTCACTTTAATGCCAATCTCAAGTTCTTGAAATGATTTAAATCAAAAAAGATATTTATAAAAAATGTGAGAATATAAAAAATCTAGTATCTTCCTTGACATCCTGCAAATAATATTAAATCGTCTTTAGGACTTTGTATATGTTGAATTCGATGATGAAATGAAATTAACTGATTATGAACATGATAATGGATATAATTTTATCTTTTGATTTTATATTCTCAATGTGTAAGAATATTGGTATTAATGCATTTGGTTACATACATTTCATTTTTTTTAGTTGAATCATTTAACACTGCTTTAGCATTATCAAACAATGCTGGGATGAATAATTGATCAATTGAAGATTCTTTTGATTTGAAAAATGAATTGATCACAATATTACATCACAATCTATGAAATCAATGTTTAATTTAAAACATCTTATTTTTTATTGACAGGCCACTTTTTATAACTTTTAGTATTGTTTTTTTTTTCAGTTTCTTATTTGGTTTTAAGAAATGGGAGAGTAAGATGGAGGAGTGAGAGAGAGGATAAAATCCAGTCATTTGCAAGTTTCCAAGGTGACTTATGATTTTTCATAATATTATCTACTATTAATTAATTTAAGTATAATTAAAAACAACTAATTTTTATTTGTAATTGACAAATTTGTTTTGACTTTTATTATTTGGCTCTAACCATTTAAAGGTATCTCTTATTGCATTGTAAATAGTGAGGGGATGTTATGATCAATTGAAAGTGTTGGTGCCATTTTTATCAAAATAAGAATTTTTATCTACATTCAGTACAACATGGAAATAAAAAAAACAACCAAAATTAAATAAATTGGAAGGCCTTGAAGAAACAACAAATTTTATAAATAAAGTTAAAATGAAACTTATTTTCTATTTCTTTAGATTCCCATCACTACCTGATAATGTTTTATTTTTACTTCAAAAAAATAAAATAATTGTTGGACCAAATAATTTTGCAGTGTGGATGAGCAGTGCATAATTGTTCTATACACTCACCCCCACACATTTCCCTTCTTCATCATAGATAACTATTGTATAATTGAAGAATAAAAGGACATGTTTTACTTTGCTTTTAACAATTATATATATATATATATATATATATATATATATATATATATATATATATATATATATATATATATATATATATATATATATATATATATATATATATATATTGTACCCTGTTTATTAGATCTAAATAGGTTTTGTAAGATAAATGTTTAAAATTTTAAAATTAATAGATATTTAAGGATTGTAAGAGGTATAGTAATGTTAATAGGATACTTGAAAACTTTGTTGAGATTAAGTTAAAGTTGTAAATATTTAAAATCTGTGTTAAAATGTTAGAATTATGAATTAAAAGTTAAATATTATGAATTTGTATGGTTGAGAAAACTGACCATAGTGAAAATAATGTAGTAAAAGAATTGTTAAACCAATTGATTAAGGTTAGTTTTATAATAATGATTTAAAATTGAATAAGTTAAATGTATTTTAAATAAAAGTAGATTTAAATTTATATTATAATTATTTATTAAAAGTATAATATTTTGTGGTATATACAACAAAATGTGTTTAATTTTGTTACTGTTTAAATAATTTCAAAATTTATTATTCCAAAATCTATTATTATTTTTTATTATTTTTTTACAATATAATATTTTGTACTTAAATGTTTAAATAATTCTATTTTCAGACAGTGAATATAAAAAATTGCAACATCTGTCTGTGTTTTTAAGTCATGTGACTAACAGATACACATACTTTGTGCTTGCAAAGTTTCTAAAAGAAAGTTTCAAAATTACTTTCCAAAATGTTTTAAAATTGAAAACATTTGTATATCATAAAAGTAAATATTAGGAAGTTATTTAGTTGATTATCTTTAAAATAGTTGCAGTTAATAAAGTTAAATAAAATAAAAAAATAGATACATTAAAATTAAATATTAGATAAATTGATAGAATATTGTTTTAAAGTAGTTTTAAAGTGTCTAATTTGTTTAGATATAATTGTAAAATTATTCTAGAATTGATTATTGTAATATTATTTAATATAGTAAAACTGATTTATAGCAGTCTCAACAGTTTGCCCTCTATTTTTAAAAAAACTTAACTACATTTTTTTTGCTACTATGTGTATCTAACTTTAATCAGTGTAAGTAACTATAAATAAACTATATGTAAGTTTAAATGTTTATAAAAAAAAATAATAAAACTTACATTTTTATGCGTAGTTTTCAGTTACACAAGCGAGGAAATGCACAAAAACGCTGTCACGTTCATGCATACTTCTGAATAAAAATTCCAGCAAGGTAGGATGAGAGCAAAGGTCTGCTTATACCACATTGGCAAAGTTGTCTTGATGGACGACAACAGAGTGAAGATATATACCACTAGAAAGACCGCTGATATTATTATACACATTCCAGCCATCACTGATGATATGTGTTCCAAGCAAAACATGTTGCTGCATGAGCACTTCTAAAGTGTCACCCAATCTGTCTGCGATTTCAATCAAGAAACATTTTTGTGAACCTCATTCTACCCCACCGAACACCCAATAACCTTCTCTGTTTGGAAAAACTAAAGAAGTGATAGAAACTCTGTATGCCACTATTTAAAAAGCAAAAATTACACATGGTAAAAGTAGTTCTTAATTTTGACATTAGGGACTTTTTGGTGATACTTTTGCCACACAGCATAGCTCTAAATAGAGCATAAAATGGAAGTTTTATTACATTTTATTTATTAATATTCATGTAAAAAATACATTTATAGTTAGATATACTTTGCAATTATATAGTGAAAATAATGTAGTTTGAAACATGGATCCTGCCTGCAGGAAATGTAAGTTCATTTTTTTATTTATTCATATTTATGTAAAAACATTTATAATTAATATAGTTTATTTATTTATAGTTATATATACAGTAAAGACCATTAGATATACATTACTAGTGAAAACTACACATAAAAATGTAAGTTTTTTTTAATTTTTTAATCAACATTTATATTTAGTATAGTCTATTTATAGTTAAATACACTGATTAGAGTTAGATACACGTAGTAGGAAAAAAAATATAGTTAAGGTTTTTAAAAATAGAGGGTGAAGTGTCAAGACCGCTATAGTCAGTTTTACCTATAATATTATAGTAGGAATCATAAATTTTATTTTTAAAATTTAATTACACACAATTGACAAGTATGTAAAATATATCATAAGTTGAAGATTAAATAACCAATCAGATTGCAAGTTATGTCTGATATATAAGTGGATGCTCTCATTTTTCAGACTCATACATATTGTTGTTGTTGTTATTATTATTATTATTATTATTATTATTATTATTATTATTATTATTATTATTATTATTATTATTATTATTATTATTATTATTATCATCATCATCATCATCATCATCATCATCATCATCATCATCATCATCATCATCATCATCATCATCATCATCATCATCATCATCATCATCATCATTATTATTATTATTATTATTATTATTATTATTATTATTATTATTATTATTATTATTATTATTATTATTATTATTATTATTATTATTATTATTATTATTATTATTATTATTATTATTATTATTATTATTATTATTATTATTATTATTATATTGACATATCCTACTATTAATACTATCACCTCAACATCATCAACAGTCAATTAGTTTTAATTTTTTAATTTTTTTTATTTTAAGAAAAGTTTGAAGGATTATCAATTTATTAAGTTAAAGCAATTATGTATCACTAAACTAAATCAATTCCCTGCTGGTTATTTTTATTTATACTTAAACCAACTTCATGGTAAAACTATGGATTATATACCAGAGATAATAAGTCTAAAATTTGTGTTAACAACAAAAATAAAACTGATAAAGGCAATTATAATTTTAAACATGTTAAGTAAGAACTTTTCCAATCGTTTATCTTTAATGCTTTGGATATTTGCAATAATGTTATGTGGAAATATTACTCAAGCGTCTAGCATGTTTAAGCATAATATTTCAAAGATTTTCAAAACATTATTTGTATGACAATGAACTATCTGGGAAAAAAAAACTTAAAAAGTAATATTTTTAAAAATTTGGAAATGAAAATTTTATATTGAATTTATAAAAAGAAAAATATATTGTTTATGCGTATATTAATAACTGCATATTTTTTGGAAAAAAAATTGCAATGAATCTTTTTAAAAATATATTGATTAAAAGTTATTACAAATCTTTCTTGAAAAAAAAATGATTGAAAGAAAAAGACAAACATTATTAGGAATATAATTGCTATGTTAAGTTGCTGTCAAAAATACCATAAATTATTTTAATATAAAGAAAATCTTGTACTCTTAATTATTCATAAGAAATAAAATAAAATGGATAATTAAAAAATAAATATCCTGACTGAAGAAAGATATTATGGAACCTTCAAAAATATAAAGTTATAATTGATTATATTTGTGTTACTATAAAATAATATTTTTGAATGGAAAAAAAAAATGCATATTTTTTCGTAAACCTACATATGGAGTTTATATCACCAATAATGATGCATCTGTGAACGGGAAAAACTCTGGAGCCTACATATAAAATATTTTTATCAAATGATATCACATTAATAACTGTCATCCTGAGGAAGCTGCAGACAGGACTGTGTTTTAAAAGACTTTCATACCAGGATGAACAGCAAATTTTTAAATATATTTGAATTAAATAGCCAACATTTATTTTTTTTATTTGTGAGTTTACGCTTAGCGGGTGGAAGAAAAAGTTTAGTGCTTAATGACTTTCAGACAATATTGGTTGCATAACAACCATGCCGGAAGAATTTTTATTGTAAACATTGTGCTGAAAGGAAATATTTTTTTTTAAAAAAATGAACTATATGAAGTAAAGAAAAGGAGTTTTATAAATTTAGTCTTTATTATCATTTTTACATATATTAACTGTAGAATTAAGATATTATTGTTAGGATAAGAAAGATTACACTTTAAATATTTTTCTATTTATTCTAACAACATTAATATTTTTTTAAAAAAAAAAATATTGTTTAATTTTTTTTTTGAAAATATTTTAAAAATATAATAGTGTGGTGCTGAATGATTGATATCTTTTAATTAATATATTTTTTCTTATCTGAATTTGTACCAAAGACGTCAAGATCATGTTTTTTGCCAATTGTAAAGTCACTAGGTATTTTTTTTTGATTGTTAAATTATGATGTGACATATATTTTATTTACTATTCTTTTACTAGAATTGCTTGGAATATTTTTGAAGTATTGCCTTTATCAAATTTGGGAATGAACCTAACTATTTGAACCTTAATTACATATCGATTTTGTATTTTTATTCTAAAGTATAACTATGATTTTAAAAAGATATGCATAGATGTTTCTATTATATTACACAGTTTAATATAAATCCTTGATACTCATAATTTTTATATGATTCTTTACTGAATGAACCATACCTTGAAAATATTTTGAATATTTATTTTAATATTTATGAAAAACAAAGTCATTTATATTTTAGTGTTGAGTTTTTAAGTGAATAAAAGCTTTTCCTTATTGTAGTTCTGAATTGATAGTATCATATGTTAACTTTGTTTGTTATTAGGAGTAATGCTAGTTATTTTGAGATGTAGAATGTTATATCTATTATGAAGTTTTAATAGGTAATGATGGGGAAATACATAAGGAAACCCTTGGATGCTTATGTGTAGGATTTATAAAGAAGATAAAGATGTAGCCTTAATTTTTATATCTTAATAGTTTTAAGGAAGTACGGCTAACATACTCATGTATCTTGTATATATTTTCTGTGGTCAGTGTTTTGATATTGTTATATTTTTAAAATGTTCGATTAAGTGCTGAATAAATTTCCTGGACATTATTTTTAAAGGTATTGGACAGAAAAGTCATACTCATTCTTTCACACTGTTTCCATGTAGATTATTAATACCATATTTTATACTACTGAGTTTTTACTCTAGTCATTCCTTAATGTCCTATGCATCATATCGCTATCTTAATTTCAACAGTTATTACATCGTGTAGCATCGTATTTTATGAAAAGAAAATAATGAATAATTTTGGATTGCAGTACTGTTATTTCAAAGGAAATAAGATATGTTTTTTATTGTTTGAATTAGGAGTAAATACAAATGAAATTAAATGTAAATGCTAATATTGGAATAATAAAGAATCATAAATACTTTTTTTTAATTTTATTAAACAATTTTGCTGATAAAGGAAATGACAACTATTCATGATTTTTTTAAAAAATAATTTTGATATTTTTTTTTTTGATTTTATACAATGCAATACATATTTTTAAAGATAAAAACATCAAAATATACAACAAATAGTGTGATGAATGCTTGTATTTTATAATATTATATTTTTAAATGAATATGAAACCCACATATAAGGATTTTGTTTGAGTAGTACCAAGCAAATTATATTTAGAATCACACCAGCACTATTATCTTAGTTAAATTCAATTTATTTACGTAAGAAATATTTGAACATATTTTATAGATGAATATTATTTGAATATGTTTGTATTTTTGTGTCCACTCGTGAAAGACATATAGTCTTTATGTTGTAATTAATAGATGTTTTATTAGAATAGAAGAGTAGTCTTAAATTTATAATGTATTCTATAAAATGTACCATAAATAAGTACATAAGTCAGAATAAAGGCTTATCTACTTGGTGATTTATTTTATTTTGGTGTAATCCAAACATGTAACATAATCTTATTTTAATTAGATTTATATTTGTTAGATTTTACTAAGGATGCTTGTAAATATTGTATATAGTTTTTGTTTCTTTTAATGAAAATAGTATAAATTTGTTTTTTTTGTTTTTTTATATAAATCTCTGTGTTATGTTGATATAGTCACCCTCACAAATACATGATTAACAGAATCCAAAACAAATGTGATATATTTGCACAATATAAATAAATTATTCATTTTTAAGAAATAATACTTATCCAGAATATGATATTTGAATAATTTTTCTTTTGCAATAATATTATTGTAGTCATAATTAGTCACACAAATTACTGCATGGAATTTGGTATTGTTTGTTGCCACATATTGCAGATCATACCATATGGAGAGGCCACATGAGAAATAAAGAATTATATTATTGATATTACTGTTATTATCATTAATATTAATTATCTTAATGTTAAATTGTACATAAGAATAATAGTTAATGTAGGAGTAAAAATATTAATATTTATTATTGTTATTATTATTGGTTAGATGTAATTAGAAATGATACAAAATCCCTTATCATACTTAGCTACAGTAGACATTTTTTAAAATTGATTAGACTTATTTTTCAAGAACCTGAGATTATTATAATTATATTTAGTAAAAGAAATAGAAATTTATTTTAGTAATATTATACTAAATTACTTATTATTTTAAAAGTGTTAAGAATACTATGAAATATTAATATTAATATTTGAAATAATAAAGGGAATAGTGTTCTTATGCCATTGAGAGTGTATCATGTGGGATATAATATCAATGTAATTCATTACAGTTTTACCTTCACTAAAATGTCTCATGATTTATTAGTATTTTATTAGTTAATTTTTTTATAAATCGAACCACATATCATTTATTAATTATTTAAAGCTAGTCTAATGGTAGAAATTATGATAGGATATCATTATTACTTATTATATTAAAATTATAAGAACTTTAGCTGGAGCCTTATTATTTTATTGAGCTAGTTTTATTTTCTATTAATAGATCAAATGGAAGCTGAGTGTGTGTGTATGTGTGTTATAGAGCTCGCAAATAAGCTCTTAACAAGCTTTGCAGAATATCTCCAGACCAGTTTATGCTACTGACTCCCTCAGTGAAGTGCTAGGATATTTATGCGTACTGAGGAAGCTAGTATCAGAAACTGGTCTGGGTTGAGGATATTATGTGAAGCTTGCTAAGAGCTTATTTGTGAGCTCTATAAATAACATTTGTAATACAATCTTATTAAATTATGTCATGTGACATATAGCCCACTATCAAGATTTGTTTACCTAAAATGCTTAGAGAGAAAAATTCAGTATCTCTTTCAAATTGTCTCCAACTTTTAAACCATTGTTTTGAGCTAGTTGTCTCATGTCAGTAAAGGGTAGAAAGACCAGAAACTAGATCTAAACACTAACTCTACTAACAGTACTTTATGAAACATGTTTCTATCAGTTTGAAAGCAAAAATTTTTCAGATACATAAATATATTCAAATCCTGTCAAACAAACTAGATAGCTATATGGTTCTAGTTTGTTTGACTGGATTTGAAGATATTTACATATTGGAAAAATTTATGCTTTTAATTTGATAGAAACATGTTTCACAAAGTGCTATTAGTAGAGTTGGTGTTTAGATCTAGTTTCTGGTCTTCTTACCCTTTACTTACATGATCCAACTAGCTCGAAACTATGGTTAAAAGGATAGAGACAATTTGAAAGACATATTGAATTCTATCGCTCTCAGTGTTTTATGTAAACAAAGCTTGATAGTGGGATATTGGTAAAGCTCCATCTAGTGATCATAACATGCGAGCTATAAGCATGTTACAAAATTTATAACTTGTTTTTTTTATCATAAATGTACACTTGAAGGTATTTGCAATGATATATATTGCAGAGGCTTTTACTATATGGTGAAACTGAACTGAATTCAGACCCATATAGCTATCTAGATTGTTTGACTAGATTTGAAGATATTTACATATCTGAAAAATTTGTGCTTTCAAACTGATAGAAATGTGTTTCATAAAATGATGTTAGTAGACTTGGTGTTTAGATCTAGTTTCTGGTTTTCCAACCCTTTACTGACTTGACCCAACTATCTCGAAACCATAGTTTAAAGGTTGGAGACAATTTGAAAGAGATATTGAATTCTATCTCTCTCAGCGTTTTATATAAACAAAGCTTAATAATTTTCTATTGATAAAACTCCATCTAGTGATCATAAAATGAAAGCTGTAAGCAAGTTACAAAATTTATAACTTGTTTTGATATATATATATATATATATATATATATATATATATATATATATATATATATATATATATATATATGAACGTATTTATTGCTCAAAAGCTCACAGAAGGTATAATTTTCAGATAGAAAACTCATAATAAGTTAAATTCTCTTCCCAGAAGTATTGAAAACAAAATCGATTTAAGATCATTTCATAATCTGACAATTTATTGTTAATGGCACAAGGATATATTTTAACTTTCTTCAGTAAAAATTCAGATACTATACTATAATTGTTGTAAACCTTGTAAGACTTTTTTAGAAATTTATTCAATACATGTTATTTTCATAAGTAAATAGAATAATGATATACTACATTTATGTATTTTTATTATTTTATAACTCTATATAAAATTATACACTTAACCAAAAGTGTATGACAATAAATATTGAGTATAATATTTATATTATAAAGACATACTTAGAATTATCATGTGATTGTTGTTTAGTATGCTAATGCTGTTGTTGAGGATAATAATTTTAACTCCAAAATTAATTAATTCTATGAATAATAATATTAAAGTAAA